>APFE030860023.1:225028-276943 GCA_000404065.3 Pinus taeda | reverse complement strand
TATTTCTATTATCTAAATAAATAGAAAGCGGGAGTGGAGGTGTGTACAGGTCCATGGTATGGAAATTTGTTAGCAGGAATTACCCTTTTCCATTGATAACAAATAGGGAGAGGAGCCAGTAGAAAGAGGTGTCATGATTGTAGAGCATTTGTGTTTCCATCAATGCCAAAGGGGGAGATTTTTGATCAGTGGTTTTCATTGATATCAATCCAAGTAGCACTAGGGTCTACCCAGATATTGCATGGGAATTTTGACTTGAGAAATGTTTCTATTCTATGTCAAGGATCTTCTATATATGACATGCCATGTAATTCCTCATGGTTTGAGAGATATTTGTGTTTGAAGTTAGTAACCCCAGTTGGTGTTGTGGCATGGAACTCATTATTGGGTGTGGTCATTGAATAGTCAATAATCAATAATGGTTTAAGCTCCTAAAATCCCACCAACATTCACGTGTTGAAGCCCCTCTCAACTCAAGTCATTTCTATAAATTGTGACCCTCATATCCTCCTCATGCAAGAAATTTTCAACAAACTATATTGTGAGAAGACCTCATTAATATATTGGCCCTCGTGAAATTCTAACACAGGATTTGGTTCAGTGAGTTTAAGGTTTCATTGAGGTCTAGTTAGGGCATAAAATTATGATCAAGTTTGAAGGTTTGTTTTGAAGCAAGTTTAGAGCCTTGAATTTTAGGAGTTCACTGCTTCAAATAGGTCATCATGGAATTTTAGGTATACCTATTTTTCTACGAAGCTTCAGAAGCTAAAACTAAAACCCATTTGAGCCCAAGTATTGATGAACCCTGTGACGTAATTTTAGATCTTGGTTCACTATATTTGTAGATATATGATTTGAGAAATTTAGGGTTTTTGTAGGCTCCCGAATTCAATGCCAAACATGTGAGCTTGGGAAAATCATCATAACGTTCTCTCTACGCATAGGATTCAAATTTCGTAAACAGTGACAAAAATAGGACAGACTTTAGTCTTTTTGGTATTGTTTTTAGGGCCTAAGGTCGAAACAGGGACATGTGGCACTTCATACAAGTTCGCTCTACAAAACCATTGTATAATCAAGACAATGTGCGAGATTGGGACTAACTCTTCCTTGAAGAATCCAATCTTGATATCACCTATGGGGTTGGAAGGAGGACTTAGAGGGCTACCACTGGATAGAATTTCCAACCTTTAAGATCTGAAATTTCATAGATACAACATATTTAATATCGAGCTCCTAGAAGGCAAGAAAAAGTATGCATTCAAGGATCACTGCAGTAAGGACCACACATCAACAGTCATGGGTAAGTATACTACAACAAGGTATGTATGATTAATGTTTTCATTCAAATTTTGAGTATCATCTCTGACATATGTTTTTATAGGACAACATAAGTATTTTGTTTTGTATTTGTTTGTGTCTTGCTTGTTAATGCATGTGCAGAAAGGATGACACTTTAGAACAACTCGGACACATATTAGAAGGACATGCAGTGCCAAAGTACCATTACTTGAAGCATGCACAATAGTACCTCAGCAGCTACAAGTAATCCAAGAAGCGATTTCAAGCCAAGTGTTAGGTCTTATCAAAAATCTAGTGCTATAAAAGAGACATCATTGAAAGATTCATTATTGTAAAAGACTCAATCTGCCTAGAGTCAAAGAGGCATTGATGGGAGATATAGGAGACACTATTGGGATGATGTCATGGTTGGGTTGCAGGTCATAGTGTGATTGGGTGTTTGGTAAAGCACAAGTAAATCATTGTAAATCATATTGTATCATGAATCATTGTCCCTAGTATGGGATTCCACAATCTTGTCTCCCTTTTGATCATTATAGGGTGGTAGGGAAGTTCTAGGCAGGGTGGTAGGTTGGTTTGGTATGTTGTGGAGTCCATTCAGTTGAATACTAAAGAAACCAAGGCATTGGGACGTCCTTCCATTGGGAGCTGGAGAAGAATGCTTTTCTTGAATTCTAGGAAGTTGTAACTTTCATTTCAGCTGGGGCTGAAGATTAAAGAATTTATTAGAAAAACGTTCTGTGGTTTTTGACCCATAGGGGGTTTTCCACCTAAAATTCTTGTGCCTATTGTGTTCCTTTGTTTATTGTTGTTACTAGATAAACATTAATAATAATTGAAGATTCACTAATGCTCTGAAAATATTTAAAAGTGATAATTGCTAAGGAATATTGATTCACCCCCCGTCTTAGTATTTCCAACACATAGAGTTCGTAAGGAGTTCCAATTTTGGGAACATGTTTACTTGAGAGTTAGACCCAAGAAACGTTCCTTGAATATTGGGTCATGTGCTAAGTTGGCACCATGGTTTCGTAACACCCTCCTCCCACATTTACCCAAGCTAATAGTCCACCAAGGTAAACATGTGACAAATAGTTAATATGATATGATTCAACTTCCCAAGCACAGTTTAAGGAAGTAGAACTAACGAAACAAGACCAATCTAACCTTCCTTAGATGCTACAAGACTTTCACGAGCCAACCAACCCTTCCAGGTGCGCAACCCCTCAGATAAATTATTGTTTAGCTGATCTAGAGCTCTAGTCACACTCATGACAAGATATCCATGTGAATGAAACCCTCCATTCTCATGCACAAGCCTGCATCGATGTGACTACAGACTTTTTGAGGAAGTTCTGTGAGAGAAACCGTATACTTTGAGCGACCTTTTCAAGGTCAGGACTCAGGCTTCTGGCCATGAAACTTCCAGAAATGATAAATAACATGATGACAATGGATCTAAAGGAAAACTTGAACAATGACCTAACCTTACAAGGCATATCCATGACATACATTATGTTGAACACATCATGAACATGCAATCTACACATCATATCAACACATATGAGCATGTGGACTTCATACTTATATGAGAATCACCAAGAAGGATTGATTTCCTCTCATAATAGTTGCATTACCATCTATTAGGTCATACATTAATTATTCATTCATTTACTAAGCAGAACATGACGATATACATAACTAATATATGTCATAAAACTATGCTTATAACCAACATGAAACCAACAAAATAGAAATGATAGAACAACCATTAAGATCACATAATAGCGAATACATTTACACATAATACACTAGAGGAAAAGAGCTCTTATTAACATAGGCAAAAACCAACCAAGACAGGGATTTCGACATACCACATGACCATAGATTGGGTTGAACCAAATGGTTTTTCAGGCAATCTCCCCTGTTCCATATCCAAAGCATGAATATGGGACTCACAACAAAACAACCAAGGATTCCTTAGGATTTACTACAATTCACAAAGGGATTCTTAGGCCAAAACAAGGAACATACACTACTGAGCTTTATCGCAATCCTACCATCCAGGGATCACTAGGCTTATATAAGCATGGATGCCTCCATATTGTTCCACCTAAACTGTGAGGAATTTGTTTGTCTCCACTCTTTAGGCTTTACCTTGTATCCTTCCATTACCATTCAAGGGATTCCTAGGCCTAACGAGAGCATACACCTCTAGTCTTAATCGTGTAAGCCGCCATTACCAGTCAAGGGATTCCTAGGCCCAACGAGGGTATTCACCTCTAAACTTCACCACGTATCCCATTATTACCGGTCAAGGGATTCCTAGGCCCAATGAGGTGTTCACGATCAACCTTTACCATGTATCCCATCATTACCAGTCAAGGGATTCCTTAACCTTATGATTTTTCCTGAGACCACCCCACTCAGTTTCAAAACCATTCGACAATCCATCTCAACCGAGTAAAAGAGACCCCATCACACCATGGTTATCCAGAAATGGTAAGACAAGGCTAAAAACCACTTTCACACCTAGAAAAACCCATGCCTACAAAAGTAAGAGAACCAAATACACACATGATTGTACCATGCATGCCAAATATAGTAAGGAAATCACACATGCAAATCAATACCCACAGGTAATCCTATTGTAGTCACTTGATCAAAATTTTCCTTGATTGATCTTTTCTTCCCTTTTCCTTCTTTATCCTTGTTTTCCCTTCCTTGATCCAATGGTAGAGTGCTCCAAGAAAAATTTAAGTGTGCAAGAGTATGTGAGAGAGAGAGAGAGAATAGAGAGAGAGCTCCAAAACTAAACTAACAAAGGCCATCAACTAATCCGCAGAAGAATTTTTTATCAATGAGGCCCCTAATTTCTTCAATTTTCCATTATTTTCCTTCATTTTCATCCTCACATGCAACTTGTGGTCTTTCACCTTCCTTTTCTCCTAATTTCCTTTATTTTCGTAAATAAAATTCCAATTAATGCCTCTTGCCTTTCCAAAGCCTTTACAAATTCCCTTAGTCGTAATAAACCAAATGAACACCCACACTAGGATGTTTTTCCCAACATTCAACTTGGAATACATGTCCTCGATGTTTAATGGAACTTACAACCATCAAGACTATTTAAAAGAAAAACATATTGTGCATGGAGCTTTATAACTTAGCTGGTTGTAGTATTTACAATGATCAACCTATTGAAAGGGAAACCAACATGAAACTCATATCACTTATTGGATCTTTATAGCATAGCTCATGAAATTATTTATATACATATACATATACATAGGTATGACAAAACACAACATCAAAACATATAACAAAACTGCTTTGTCTCAACTGGAAAACAAGGAAGAGTACATAGCCCACATCTGATCAACCATCTCCTATGTAGCTTCATCAGGCCCAAATTGCTTCCATTGCACTTTAACATGCTTGATTGCTCAGTTTGGAGCATGAGCATATTTCTCATATTTCTCTCCAAAATACACTTAGGTTCCAGCTAGAATTATCCTTCTGCTTCCACCTACAATACAAACTAATCAATAACATGATCAACATCCTTTACATATCTTTTAAGCAATGAAACATGGAAAACATCATGAAATTTCATTGTCAAAGATAGTGCAATTATGTAGGCCTCTGGTCCAATCCTCTCAAGGATCTTTAAAGGCCCACAATACCGAGGTGCCAGCTTGGCACATGACCCAATCCTCAAGGAGCTCTTCTTTGGCTTGATTCACAAGTACACCTATTCCCCAACCTAAAACTCCTTAAATATCATGTGTTGATCTGGATAACTCTTCTATCTACCATGTGCTACCTTTAGATTCTTCTTGCTTACTTGCATTTCCTATTCCATCTCTGCTAACATATCTAGTCCAAGAAAAACCATGTCCATTGGATCACTCCAACTAATGGTAGTATTACAACTCTGCCCATAGAGTGGCTCAAACAGAATCATCCCCAATGAATCATGATACCCATTGTTGTATTAAAACTCAACCAAAGGTAGATACTATTCCCACTTTTATTGCTAATGTATGATATGCATTATCAACATGTCGTCCAAAACTGTATTGACCCTCTCTATTTGTCCATCTATTTGAGGATGATAAGGTTTTCTAAAGGCCAACTTGGCATCCCTGTCTGACAGAATATTCTTTGATACACCATGCAACATCAATACATCTCTGATAAATAGTTGTGCCACATCACTAGATGAATACGTAGACTTCACCAGAATAAAGTGCACTACCTTTGTCAAATTGTCCACCACAACCATGATAGAATCATGTTGTCTAGATGTCCTTGAAAAATCTGTAATGAATTCCATGGAAATGAACTCCCATTTCCACTATGGAATCAAAATAGGTTGTATTAATCCACCTAGATTCTTACACTCTACCTTTACCCATTGACAATCCGAGAATCTCGCCACAAACTCTGTCACTTCTTTCCTCTGATTTGGCCAATAGTAAAACTTCTTCATTGCTATGAATTTTTTCTAGTATCTTTGATGATGTGAATATGGCTTAGCATGAACTTCTCTCATCATAATCTTCTTGATCTCACTGTTGTCTGGCACATAGATCCTTTCCCTAAATCTGATCAAACCATCCACTGTAAGATGATAGTCCACATCATGTTCACATGTACCCTGTTGTAACTTACACCTAAGCTCCTTATATCTATCATCTTGTTCTCCTACCTGTAATATTTGATCCTGTAAATCCATCCCATAGGAACTCATAGTTGCTATGTGATTTACCTGTATCCACCAGCTGAGAGCATCTACAACCCTATTCTCCTTTCCCTTAATCTACCTGATCTCAAAGTCGAACTCACTGATCATAGCCAACCACCTAGCTTGCTTGACATTCATGTTTGGTTGGTGAAATAAGAACCTCAATCCACTCTAATCACTCATCAATACAAACCTCCTGCCAAGAAGATAGTTCCTCCACATCTTCAAAACATGGATGATCACTTCCAACTCAAGATCATGTGTAGCATAATGCTGCTTGTGCTCATTCAATTTCCTTGGTTTGTAACATACCACATCTCCCTCCTACATAAGAACTTCACCAAGCCCTCTTTTGCAAGAATTTTTACACACCACAAAATCTTTATCTATATATACAATCTTAAGAACTGGAGCATTTGTCAACAACTTCTTCAATTGCTCAAAACTTTCTCCACATTCCTCTCTCCATTCAAACTTCATACCTTTTCTTTACAATAATGTGATAGGATATGTAATGTGCGAGAGGTTCCTAATGAACCTCCTATAGTATCCTACTAAACCCATGAATTATATAACTTCATCCACATTTCTAAGAGCTTCCCACTTCATGATAGCCCATATATTTTTTGGATCCACCACTATGCCTTCCTCGGAGACCACATACCCCAAGTAGTGTACCTTTCCTTGAAAGAAACTACATTTTGTAAGCTTGGCATACAACTAATGCTCTCTTAGAAAGCTTAATATTGTTGTTAGATGTTCAACATACTATTCCTCATTCTTAGAATATATAAATATATCATCAATGAACACAATAAGAAACTTGTCCAGATAAGGACACAACACACTATTCATCAAGCACATAAAAATAGCTAGAGCATTAGTCAAACCAAATGGAACTACAACAAACTCATAATGCTTATACCTAGTCCAAAAAGAAATATTATAAATGTCCTCTTCTTTGATCAATTTTCGAGAACATTGTTGCTCCCTTCAACTGATCAAACAAGTCATCAATCCTCAGCAAGGGATACCTATTCTTGATTATTACCTTGTTTGATTGCATGTAATCAATGAACAACCTAAGATTACCATACTTCTTCTTTACGAACAACACTGGTGAAACATGTGACCTTGGGAAAAACGTCATAAATTTCTCACTAAGGGTTGGATTCAAAATTAGTAAATAGTGACATAAATAGGTTGGACTGTATTTTGTTGGGTATCATCTTCAAGGCTGAAGGTCGACACATTAACATGTGGAACTTCGTACAAGTTCACTCCACTGAACTAATCTATAATAAGGTCATCATGGGAGATTTAGCATAAATCTTTCTTGAAGAATCTAATATCAATTATACCTTTGCGGTTGGAAAGACGACTCATAGGGCTACCGTGTGAAGAAATTTCAGACCTTGGAGATCCAAAAGTATATAGATACAACATATTCAGTACCGAGATCCTAGAACGCAAGAAAAAATATGCATTAAATGATCACTACAGTAAGGACCACACATCAACAATCAAGGGTAAGTCTGCTACAACAACAAGGTATGTATGATTAGTGTTTGAATTTGAATTTGAGTATCATCTCTGACATATTTTTTTTCCAGATAACATAAGTATTCGGGTTGGAAAGAGGACTCATAGGGCTACCATGTGAAGAAATTTCAGACCTTGGAGATCCAAAAGTATATAGATACAACAGATTCAATATCGATATCCTAGAAGGCAAGAAAAAATATGCATTAAACGATCACTGCAGTAAAGACCACACATCAACAATCAAGGGTAAGTCTGCTACAACAACAAGGTATGTACGATTAGTGTTTGAATTTGAATTTTGAGTATCATCTCTAACATATGTTTTTTCAAGATAGCATAAGTACATTGTTTTGTATTTGTTTGGGTCTTCCTTGTTAATGCATGTGCAGGAAGGATGAAACTTTAGACCAACTCAGACACATACTAGAAAGACATGCAGTGCCAAAGTACCATTACTTGAAGCAATCACAATAGTACCTCAGTAGCTCCAAGTAATCCAAGAAGCACTTTCGAGTCAAGTGTCAAGTCTTGTCAAAAGGAAAGTGTTGTAAAAAAACCATCACTGTAAATTTGTAAAAGAGTCAATTTTCCTAGAGTCAAAGAGGAATTGTCGGGAGGCATAGGAGTCACTATTGGGATGATTTCATGGTCAAGTTACAGGTCATAGTGTGATTGGTTGTTCGGTCAAGTACAATAAAATAATTCTAAGTCATATTGTATCATTTATCATTGTCCCTGGTATGAGAATCCACACTCTTGTCTCACTTATGATCAATATAGGGTGGAAGGGAGGTGCTAGGAAGGTGCATGACGTCGCCTATAGATTGGAGACTTTGAACACTTCAGGTTGGCAGGCTGGTCTAGGATGTTGGGGCATCCATTCAATTGAAACCTGAAGAAACTAGGGTGTTGGGCCATCCTTCCAGTGGCAGTTGGAGAAAATTTCTTTTCTTGAATTCTAGGAAGTTGTAACCTTCATTTCAGTAGGGGCTGGAGATTAAAGACTTGATTAGAAAATCATTTGCTGGTTTTTGTCCTGTAGGGGTTTTCCACCTAAAATTCTCGTGCCTATTGTGTTTGTTTGTTTTCTATTGTTACTGGATAAACATTAATAATAATTGAATATTAATTAATGCTTTGAAAGGATTTAAAAGTCCTAATTGCTAAGGAATATTGATTCAACCCCCCCCCCCCTCAGTATTTCCAATGATTGGAATTAGAGGTTGGTTCCTTCAATAGCAGTCTAACAATTAGAAGGAGATCATGGAATATACCAAGAATAGAGTTCCTCTATTCAATGAAAATAACTATGCAATTTGGAGTGGAAGAATGCAAGTTCATTTGATGGCACAAGGATACGAGCTATGGGAAATCGTTGAAAAAGGCTTCACATCAACCCCATATGAACAAGGTAAGAAAAATATGGTATATGATGCAAAGGCTAAAGATCTTATTATCAGTGGGCTTATCAAATCTGTCTATGTTTAGGTATTGAGTTGAAAAACTTCTAAATACATATGGGGAAAGCTTGAGAATATATATGTAGGTGACTCACAGGTGAAAGAAGCAAAGCTTGAAATTTTCAGAGAAAATTTTGAGCAACTCAGAATGAGGGAAGATGAAGATATTTTTGCATACTTTTAGCGTGTTTATGAAACAAAAAATATGTTGGAAGGTTAGGGAGAACCTGGTGGCAAAAAAATTATTTCTCGAAAGATCCTCAGAACCTTGCTAGCAAGATTCAACCCAAAATTATCTGTCTTGGAAGATAGATCGAATCTCACCTATCTCAGCATAGATGAATTGCATGGAATTCTTATGGCATATGAAATGAGGATTGAAGAAGAAAATGGCTCATCTCACTTAGAAACAACATTTGCAACATCCAAGAAGACTAGTAAGGACAAGCATACACTGGAAGCAAAAACCTGCAGTTTTAAGGATGAAGAAAAGGAAGAAGATGAAGAAGAATTTTCAAATAAAGAATTTGCGTAGTTCATGCAAAAAATGAGAATAGCTGTGGGAAAATTAAAAGGTAAACTTCCATTAATATGTTTTGATTGTGGTGAGGTTGGGGACATTGCAGCCAAGTGCCCTCACAAAAATGAGGTTGTTACAAAGGGAAAGGAATGTCCTAGTAAGTAAAACAAGCAAGGCAAGAAGAAATGGCTTAAGAAGAATTTCTTCTCCAAAGAAGATAGCTCCTCATCTAATGAAGGTAGTGATAACGAATAAGAATTCAATGGAAGAGTATTGTTTATGGTCAAGCATAATAAGAAAGAGGCATCTGGAAAAGAAGGAGAAGAAGAGATGATTGAGGTTGAATTTCAAAACGAAGTGATCAGGGTTATCAAAGAGCAAAATGCCAAGAAGAACCACGTCAACACTCTTGAAGATGAATTAAAGATAGAAAGGGAACATGTCCTAAATCTTAATATCAAGGTTGAAGAATACAAATGAATTGAAGAATCGCTTAGGAAAGAATAAAAGGAAAGCAACAAAGAAAGAGAAGCATTGGAAGATCAAGTAGTGTCTCTATAAAAGGAAGTAAAAAATGGAAAAACTTTTCAAAACTATGCCAAAAACTCAAAGGTATTGGAAGAACTCATTAGCAATCAGTGATCATGTAGTGACAAGAGTGGCCTTGGTTACAAAGAAAAAACCAAAAAGAAGTCAATTCCTTCTATGACAAAAAAAGAAAATGGATATGCAAAATCTACCAAGCAGGTAGATATCTCAGCTAAATCAAGAGATCAAGACTCGTAGGAAGAACCGTGGAAAATAATTTCTCGAAGAAGATTTTTTCCCAGGTATCAAACTATATTTTATGGTGATTATTATTCATGTGGAAGGTTTGGACATAGAGTTGTAGAATGTCACATGTATGTTTGGAGTTAATATAATTCCAAGAGATATTTCAGAAATGGATATTCCATAACTCAGCAAAATATCAACAAATTTGATCGTTTTAGAGATGATGTCGAATGTTACAAATGTAACAATTTTGGACATCTAGCTAAAGATTGCAGACTTGGAATCTCTTCAAAGGAATTCTTGCAAAATCGGAATGAATAAGTTTGGAAAAAGAAGACTAAAAAATGTGTTATCTCTCTCAAGGCTCAAAGCAATAGAACGTTTGGTATGTTGACAATGCTTTCTCAATGCATAAGACAGGAGATAAAAATAAGTTCATATCCTTGAAGGAAAAGGATGGAACGATGTATTTTGGAAATGATGAGTCTTCAAATGTCATAGGAGCATGTACTGTCACACTTGGAAGCAAGGATGCATTAGTGAAGGATGTATTTTTGGTTGAAACTATGAATCATAATTTTCTCAGTGTTGGACATATGTGCTATCAAGGACACATGATGCTATTCAACTCTAAGAAATCTGAAATCTGGAAAGGAAAATTTGGATAAATTGTGGCTACAACAGGCAGAGCTCCAAAAGACATATACATTTTGGATGAAACACCTAAAGGTTGTTTTTCGGCAAAAGAATCTATGAAAGTTGGTTATGGCACAAAAGAATGGGACATATAAATTTCGAAAATTTGGTCAGGATTAGCAAAAAGGAAGCAGTGAGAGAAATTCCTAAATTTCAAGACCTACCAATACGATATGTGAATATTGTCAACACGGAAAATAGACAAAAGTTGAGTTCAAGACAAAGGAACACTTTGCATCACATCCATTGGAATTAATGCATACTACTCTATGTGTTCCTATGAGAACAAAATGTTTAGACGATGAATTAAAGTTTATGATATTGATAGATGATTACACCAAAATGACAATCGTTGTTTTCCTAAAGAAAAATTTGAGGCATTCAAATTTTTCAAAATCTACAAGGCATTGGTCGAAAATGAAACCGATATGAAGATCAAATGTCTAAGGTCAGACAATGATGGAGAATTAACATCCAAAGAATTTTAGTAATACTATGATGAAAATGGAATAAAAATGCAATTCTCAATAACTAAAACATCACCGTAGAATGGAGTTGCTGAAAGAAAAAACAGAATCATACAGGCAATGGCTAGAACAATGTTAAATGACTCAAATTGGATGATACATTCTGGGTTCAAGCAAGTGATAAATCTATATTCATTATAAACAAAGGTCTACATAGGAACAATTGTAACATGACTCTGTACGAACTATGGAAGGGAAGACTAGCTAACCTCAAATACTTCAAAATATTTGGAAGTAAATGCTACATCAAAAGAGAAGACCAAACATTAGGAAAGTTCGATTCCCATGTTTAAGAAGGTAATTTTGTTGGTTATTCATGCAAAACAAAGGCTTATAGATGCTACAATTTGAGGCAAAAACAAATAGTTGAAAGTATAAATGTTACTTTTGAAGAAGACTGTGTTCTAAAGGATAACAATGAGATCATCTCGGAGGGACTTGAGGTAGAATCTATGAAGGATGAAGAAGAAGCTCTAGAATAAGACCAATCAAATAAGGAAACAACAATCAACCAAGAGGAAATAAGAAATGATCAACATGATGTACAAGAAACTTCTCAAAAAGCTTTAAAAGAATGGTGTCAAAATAATCACTCGTCAAATCAAATCATCAATGACATGAATGAAGGAATTGGAAAGGGAAGATGTCGACAGCTTCATTCATCATAGCGATCCCACCTTGATCATTTAACAACTTTTGAGCCTAGAAATTTTGTGGAAGCTAGTCAAGATGAACATTTGGTAGGAGCTATGAATGAAGAACTGGATCAAATTGAGAAGAACGACACTTGGAAATTGGTTCCATGAACAAAGGATAAAAATGTTATTGGAACTAAATGGGTCTTTCGAAACAAATTGAATGAGGATGGACAAGTTACTAGGAATAAGGCAAGATTAGTCTGCAAAGGATATGCACAAGTAGAAGGAATTGATTTTAAAGAAACATTTTCTCCCATTGCTAGAATAGAAGCTATCAGGATGTTTCTCACTTATGCATGCTCGCAAAAAATCAAGGTGTACCAAATGGATGTTAAGTCAACCTTTCTAAATGGTGAATTGGAAGAAGAAGTTTACATTGAACAACCCAAAGGTTTTCTACTCTTTGACAAGGAAGACTACGTCTGTAGAATAAATAAGGAACTATATGGTCTCAAGCAAGCTCGTAGACCTTGGTATGCTCATCTTGATAGATATCTACATAAACAAGGATTCAAGAAAGGAAGCGTTGACATCAATCTCTATGTGAAAGTGGATCAATATAACCTTACAATTATCAAGGTATATGTGGACGATATAATATTTGGAAGCAATGATGACAGATTAAGTAAACACTTTGCTACAAAGATGCAAAGTGAGTTTGAAATGTCTCTACTCAGTGAGCTGACATACTTTTTAGGGCTTTAGATATCTTAGCAGGATAAAGGAATATTTATATATCAAACCAAGTACATCAAGGAAATGTTCAAGAATTTCAAGATGTAAGATTGCAAGCTTGTCCTTACCCCAATGGTAACATGTTGCAAATTAAGTTTAGAAGATTCGTCAAAGGATGTGGACTAGAGGTTGTATAAATCTATGAATGGTAGTCTTCTATATGTGACAGCTTCTCGGCCAGATGTAATGCAGGCAGTCTGACAAGTAGCAAAATTCAAAGTAGCACTAAAAGAATCTCATATTATTGTTGTCAAAATATTTTTTTGATACCTTAAGGGCACAATGAAATATCATTTATGGTATACCAAAGGAAATGATATAGCTATCCAAGATTATATAGATGCAGATTGTGCAGGAAGTATTGATGATCATCAGAGTACTAGTGGAGAAGCATTCTATCTAGGTGGTTTCCTTGTTTCATGGTTAAGTAAAAAGTAGTCTTCAATCTCGTTATCCCCAATGGAAGAATAATATATCATGGAAACAACTTGTTGTACTCAAGTTCTCTAGATGAAGCAAATCTTGCAAGAATTTTAAGTCAAGTTTGATGAGCCTGTTCTCATATTTTGTGATAACACCAGTGCCATCAGTATCTCCAAGAATCCTGTGATGCATTCCAAAAGAGAACACATTTCGATCAAATATAAATACATTAGAGATTAGGCTGCCGAAAAGAATATCAAGTTTCAATATGTTGTCACAAAGGAACACATTGTTGAAATATTTACCAAACCATTACCTCGTGAAGAATTTGAGTATATTTGCCAAAAGCTTAGGATTCTCCCAAGTTCTCATTACAATATTTCTATTATCTAAATAAATAGAAAGCGGGAGTGGAGGTGTGTACAGGTCCATGGTATGGAAATTTGTTAGCAGGAATTACCCTTTTCCATTGATAACAAATAGGGAGAGGAGCCAGTAGAAAGAGGTGTCATGATTGTAGAGCATTTGTGTTTCCATCAATGCCAAAGGGGGAGATTTTTGATCAGTGGTTTTCATTGATATCAATCCAAGTAGCACTAGGGTCTACCCAGATATTGCATGGGAATTTTGACTTGAGAAATGTTTCTATTCTATGTCAAGGATCTTCTATATATGACATGCCATGTAATTCCTCATGGTTTGAGAGATATTTGTGTTTGAAGTTAGTAACCCCAGTTGGTGTTGTGGCATGGAACTCATTATTGGGTGTGGTCATTGAATAGTCAATAATCAATAATGGTTTAAGCTCCTAAAATCCCACCAACATTCACGTGTTGAAGCCCCTCTCAACTCAAGTCATTTCTATAAATTGTGACCCTCATATCCTCCTCATGCAAGAAATTTTCAACAAACTATATTGTGAGAAGACCTCATTAATATATTGGCCCTCGTGAAATTCTAACACAGGATTTGGTTCAGTGAGTTTAAGGTTTCATTGAGGTCTAGTTAGGGCATAAAATTATGATCAAGTTTGAAGGTTTGTTTTGAAGCAAGTTTAGAGCCTTGAATTTTAGGAGTTCACTGCTTCAAATAGGTCATCATGGAATTTTAGGTATACCTATTTTTCTACGAAGCTTCAGAAGCTAAAACTAAAACCCATTTGAGCCCAAGTATTGATGAACCCTGTGACGTAATTTTAGATCTTGGTTCACTATATTTGTAGATATATGATTTGAGAAATTTAGGGTTTTTGTAGGCTCCCGAATTCAATGCCAAACATGTGAGCTTGGGAAAATCATCATAACGTTCTCTCTACGCATAGGATTCAAATTTCGTAAACAGTGACAAAAATAGGACAGACTTTAGTCTTTTTGGTATTGTTTTTAGGGCCTAAGGTCGAAACAGGGACATGTGGCACTTCATACAAGTTCGCTCTACAAAACCATTGTATAATCAAGACAATGTGCGAGATTGGGACTAACTCTTCCTTGAAGAATCCAATCTTGATATCACCTATGGGGTTGGAAGGAGGACTTAGAGGGCTACCACTGGATAGAATTTCCAACCTTTAAGATCTGAAATTTCATAGATACAACATATTTAATATCGAGCTCCTAGAAGGCAAGAAAAAGTATGCATTCAAGGATCACTGCAGTAAGGACCACACATCAACAGTCATGGGTAAGTATACTACAACAAGGTATGTATGATTAATGTTTTCATTCAAATTTTGAGTATCATCTCTGACATATGTTTTTATAGGACAACATAAGTATTTTGTTTTGTATTTGTTTGTGTCTTGCTTGTTAATGCATGTGCAGAAAGGATGACACTTTAGAACAACTCGGACACATATTAGAAGGACATGCAGTGCCAAAGTACCATTACTTGAAGCATGCACAATAGTACCTCAGCAGCTACAAGTAATCCAAGAAGCGATTTCAAGCCAAGTGTTAGGTCTTATCAAAAATATAGTGCTATAAAAGAGACATCATTGAAAGATTCATTATTGTAAAAGACTCAATCTGCCTAGAGTCAAAGAGGCATTGATGGGAGATATAGGAGACACTATTGGGATGATGTCATGGCTGGGTTGCAGGTCATAGTGTGATTGGGTGTTTGGTAAAGTACAAGTAAATCATTGTAAATCATATTGTATCATGAATCATTGTCCCTAGTATGGGATTCCATAATCTTGTCTCGCTTTTGATCATTCTAGGGCGGTAGGGAGGTTCTAGGCAGGGTGGTAGGTTGGTTTGGTATGATGTGGAGTCCATTCAGTTGAATACTAAAGAAACCAAGGCATTGGGACGTCCTTCCATTGGGAGCTGGAGAAGAATGCTTTTCTTGAATTCTAGGAAGTTGTAACTTTCATTTCAGCTGGGGCTGAAGATTAAAGAATTTATTAGAAAAACGTTCTGTGGTTTTTGACCCATAGGGGATTTTCCACCTAAAATTCTTGTGCCTATTGTGTTCCTTTGTTCATTGTTGTTACTAGATAAACATTAATAATAATTGAAGATTCACTAATGCTCTAAAAATATTTAAAAGTGATAATTGCTAAGGAATATTGATTCACCCCCCGTCTTAGTATTTCCAACACATAGAGTTCATAAGGAGTTCCAATTTTGGGAACATGTTTACTTGAGAGTTAGACCCAAGAAATGTTCCTTGAATATTGGGTCATGTGCTAAGTTGGCACCATGGTTTCGTAACACCCTCCTCCCACATTTACCCAAGCTAATAGTCCACCAAGGTAAACATGTGACAAATAGTTAATATGATATGATTCAACTTCCCAAGCACAGTTAAGGAAGTAGAACTAACGAAACAAGACCAATCTAACCTTCCTTAGATGCTACAAGACTTTCACGAGCCAACCAACCCTTCCAGGTGCGCAACCCCTCAGACAAATTATTGTTTAGCTGATCTAGAGCTCTAATCACACTCATGACAAGACATCCATGTGAATGAAACCCTCCATTCTCATGCACAAGCCTGCATCAATGTGACTACAGACTTTTTGAGGAAGTTCTGTGAGAGAAACCGTATAGTTTGAGCGACCTTTTCAAGGTCAGGACTCAGGCTTCTGGCCATGAAACTTCCAGAAATGATAAATAACATGATGACAATGGATCTAAAGGAAAACTTGAACAATGACCTAACCTTACAAGGCATATGCATGACATACATTATGTTGAACACATCATGAACATGCAATCTACACATCATATCAACACATATGAGCATGTGGACTTCATACTTATATGAGAATCACCAAGAAGGATTGATGTCCTCTCATAACAGTTGCATTACCATCTATTAGGTCATACATTAATTATTCATTCATTTACTAAGCAGAACATGATGATATACATAACTAATATATGTCATAAAACCATGCTTATAACCAACATGAAACCAACAAAATAGAAATGATAGAACAACCATTAAGATCACATAATAGTGAATACATTTACACATAATACACTAGAGGAAAAGAGCTCTTATTAACATAGGCAAAAACCAACCAAGACAGGGATTTCGACATACCACTTGACCATAGATTGGGTTGAACCAAATGTTTTTTTCAGGCAATCTCCCCTGTTCCATATCCCAAGCATGAATATGGGACTCACAACAAAACAACCAAGGATTCCTTAGGATTTACTACAATTCACAAAGGGATTCTTAGGCCAAAACAAGGAACATACACTACTGAGCTTTACCGCAATCCTACAATCCAGGGATCACTAGGCTTATATAAGCATGGATGCCTCCATATTGTTCCACCTAAACTACAAGGAATTTGTTTGTCTCCACTCTTTAGGCTTTACCTTGTATCCTTCCATTACCATTCAAGGGATTCCTAGGCCTAACGAGAGCATACACCTCTAGTCTTAATCGTGTAAGCCGCCATTACCAGTCAAGGGATTCCTAGGCCCAACGAGGGTATTCACCTCTAAACTTCACCACGTATCCCATTATTACCGGTCAAGGGATTCCTAGGCCCAATGAGGTGTTCACGATCAACCTTTACCATGTATCCCATCATTACCAGTCAAGGGATTCCTTAACCTTGTGATTTTTCCTGAGACCACCCCACTCAGTTTCAAAACCATCCGACAATCCATCTCAACCGAGTAAAAGAGACCCCATCACACCATGGTTATTTGGAAATGGTAAGACAAGGCTAAAAACCACTTTCACACCTAGAAAAACCCATGCCTACAAAAGTAAGAGAACCAAATACACACATGATTGTACCATGCATGCCAAATATAGTAAGGAAATCACACATGCAAATCAATACCCACAGGTAATCCTATTGTAGTCACTTGATCAAAATTTTCCTTGATTGATCTTTTCTTCCCTTTTCCTTCTTTATCCTTGTTTTCCCTTCCTTGATCCAATGGTAGAGTGCTCCAAGAAAAATTTAAGTGTGCAAGAGTATGTGAGAGAGAGAGAGAGAATAGAGAGAGAGCTCCAAAACTAAACTAACAAAGGCCATCAACTAATCTGCAGAAGAATTTTTTATCAATGAGGCCCCTAATTTCTTCAATTTTCCATTATTTTCCTTCATTTTCATCCTCACATGCAACTTGTGGTCTTTCACCTTCCTTTTCTCCTAATTTCCTTTATTTTCGTAAATAAAATTCGAATTAATGCCTCTTGCCTTCCCAAAGCCTTTACAAATTCCCTTAGCCGTAATAAACCAAATGAACACCCACACTAGGATGTTTTTCCCAACATTCAACTTGGAATACATGTCCTCGATGTTCAATGGCACTTACAACCATCAAGACTATTTAAAAGAAAAATATATTGTGCATGGAGCTTTATAACTTAGTTGGTTGTAGTATTTACAATGATCAACCTATTGAAAGGGAAACCAACATGACACTCATATCACTTATTGGATCTTTATAGCATAGCTCATGAAATTATTTATATACACATAAATATACATAGTCATGACAAAACACAACATCAAAACATATAACAAAACTTCTTTGTCTCAACTGGAAAACAAGGAAGAGTACATAGCCCACATCTGATCAACCATCTCCTATGTAGCTTTATCAGGCCCAAATTGCTTCCATTGCACTTTAACATGCTTGATTGCTCAGTTTTGGAGCATGAGCATATTTCTCTCCAAAATACACTAAGGTTCCAGCTAGAATTATCCTTCTGCTTCCACCTACAATACAAACTAATCAATAACATGATCAACATCCTTTACATATCTTTTAAGCAATGAAACATGGAAAACATCATGAAATTTCATTGTCAGACATAGTGCAATTATGTAGGCCTCTGGTCCAATCCTCTCAAGGATCTTTAAAGGCCCACAATACCGAGGTGCCAGCTTGGCACATGACCCAATCCTCAAGGAGCTCTTCTTTGGCTTGATTCACAAGTACACCTATTCCCCAACCTAAAACTCCTTAAATATCATGTGTTGATCTGGATAACTCTTCTATCTACCATGTGCTACCTTTAGATTCTTCTTGCTTACTTGCATTTCCTATTCCATCTCTGCTAACATATCTAGTCCAAGAAAAACCATGTCCATTGGATCACTCCAACTAATGGTAGTATTACAACTCTGCCCATAGAGTGGCTCAAACAGAATCATCCCCAATGAATCATGATACCCATTGTTGTATTAAAACTCAACCAAAGGTAGATACTATTCCCACTTCTATTGCTAATGTATGATATGCATTATCAACATGTCGTCCAAAACTGTATTGACCCTCTCTATTTGTCCATCTATTTGAGGATGATAAGGTTTTCTAAAGGCCAACTTGGCATCCCTGTCTGACAGAATATTCTTTGATACACCATGCAACATCAATACATCTCTGATAAATAGTTGTGCCACATCACTAGATGAATACGTAGACTTCACCAGAATAAAGTGCACTACCTTTGTCAAATTGTCCACCACAACCATGATAGAATCATGTTGTCTAGATGTCCTTGAAAAATCTGTAATGAATTCCATGGAAATGAACTCCCATTTCCACTATGGAATCAAAATAGGTTGTATTAATCCACCTAGATTCTTACACTCTACTTTTACCTATTGACAATCCGAGAATCTCGCCACAAACTCTGTCACTTCTTTCCTCTGATTTGGCCAATAGTAAAACTTCTTCATTGCTATGAATTTTTTCTAGTATCTTTGATGATGTGAATATGGCTTAGCATGAACTTCTCTCATCATAATCTTCTTGATCTCACTGTTGTCTGGCACATAGATCCTTTCCCTAAATCTGATCAAACCATCCACTGTAAGACGATAGTCCACATCATGTTCACATGTACCCTGTTGTAACTTACACCTAAGCTCCTTATATCTATCATCTTGTTCTCCTACCTGTAATATTTGATCCTGTAAATCCATCCCATAGGAACTCATAGTTGCTATGTGATTTACCTGTATCCACCAGCTGAGAGCATCTACAACCCTATTCTCCTTTCCCTTAATCTACCTGATCTCAAAGTCGAACTCACTGATCATAGCCAACCACCTAGCTTGCTTGACATTCATGTTTGGTTGGTGAAATAAGAACCTCAATCCACTCTAATCACTCATCAATACAAACCTCCTGCCAAGAAGATAGTTCCTCCACATCTTCAAAACATGGATGATCACTTCCAACTCAAGATCATGTGTAGCATAACGCTGCTTGTGCTCATTCAATTTCCTTGGTTTGTAACATACCACATCTCCCTCCTACATAAGAACTTCACCAAGCCCTCTTTTGCAAGCATTTTTACACACCACAAAATCTTTATCTAGATATACAATCTTAAGAACTGGAGCATTTGTCAACAACTTCTTCAATTGCTCAAAACATTCTCCAAATTCCTCTCTCCATTCAAACTTCATACCTTTTCTTTACAATAATGTGATAGGATATGTAATGTGTGAGAGGTTCCTAATGAACCTACTATAGTATCCTACTAAACCCATGAATTATATAACTTCATCCATATTTCTAAGAGCTTCCCACTTCATGATAGCCCTTATATTTTTTGGATGCACCACTATGCCTTCCTCGGAGACCACATACCCCAAGTAGTGTACCTTTCCCTAAAAGAAACTACAGTTTGTAAGCTTGGCATACAACTAATGCTCTCTTAGAAAGCTTAATATTGTTGTTAGATGTTCAACATACTATTCCTCATTCTTAGAATATATAAATATATCATCAATGAACACAATAAGAAACTTGTCCAGATAAGGACACAACACACTATTCATCAAGCACATAAAAGTAGCTAGAGCATTAGTCAAACCAAATGGAACTACAACAAACTCATAATGCCTATACCTAGTCCAAAAAGCAATATTATAAATGTCCTCTTCTTTGATCAATCTTCAAGAACATTGTTGCTCCCTTCAATTGATCAAACAAGTCATCAATCCTCAGCAAGGGATACCTATTCTTGATTATTACCTTGTTTGATTGCATGTAATCAATGAACAACCTAAGATTACCATACTTCTTCCTTATGAACAACACTGGTGAAACATGTGACCTTGGGAAAAACGTCATAAATTTCTCACTAAGGGTTGGATTCAAAATTAGTAAATAGTGACATAAATAGGTTGGACTGTGTTTTGTTGGGTATCGTCTTCAAGGCTGAAGGTCGACACACTAACATGTGGAACTTTGTACAAGTTCACTCCACTGAACTAATCTATAATAAGGTCATCATGGGAGATTCAGCATAAATCTCCCTTGAAGAATCTAATATCAATTATACCTTTGCGGTTGGAAAGACGACTCATAGGGCTACCGTGTGAAGAAATTTCAGACCTTGGAGATCCAAAAGTATATAGATACAACATATTCAGTACCGAGATCCTAGAACGCAAGAAAAAATATGCATTAAACGATCACTACAGTAAGGACCACACATCAACAATCAAGGGTAAGTCTGCTACAACAACAAGGTATGTATGATTAGTGTTTGAATTTGAATTTGAGTATCATCTCTGACATATTTTTTTTCCAGATAACATAAGTATTGGGGTTGGAAAGAGGACTCATAGGGCTACCATGTGAAGAAATTTCAGACCTTGGAGATCCAAAAGTATATAGATACAACAGATTCAATATCGATATCCTAGAAGGCAAGAAAAAATATGCATTAAACGATCACTGCAGTAAAGACCACACATCAACAATCAAGGGTAAGTCTGCTACAACAACAAGGTATGTATGATTAGTGTTTGAATTTGAATTTTGAGTATCATCTCTGACATATGTTTTTTCAAGATAGCATAAGTACATTGTTTTGTATTTGTTTGGGCCTTCCTTGTTAATGCATGTGCAGGAAGGATGAAACTTTAGACCAACTCAGACACATACTAGAAAGACATGCAGTGCCAAAGTACCATTACTTGAAGCAATCACAATAGTACCTCAGTAGCTCCAAGTAATCCAAGAAGCACTTTCGAGTCAAGTGTCAAGTCTTGTCAAAAGGAAAGTGTTGTAAAAAAACCATCACTGTAAATTTGTAAAAGAGTCATGATTGAAAGAGTCATTATTGAAAAAGAGTCAATTTTCCTAGAGTCAAAGAGGCATTGTCGGGAGGTATAGGAGTCACTATTGGGATGATTTCATGGTCAAGTTACAGGTCATAGTGTGATTGGTTGTTCGGTCAAGTACAATAAAATAATTCTAAGTCATATTGTATCATTTATCATTGTCCCTGGTATGAGAATCCACACTCTTGTCTCACTTATGATCAATATAGGGTGGAAGGGAGGTGCTAGGAAGGTGCATGACGTCACCTATAGGTTGGAGACTTTGAACACTTCAAGTTGGCAGGCTGGTCTAGGATGTTGGGGCATCCATTCAATTGAAACCTAAAGAAACTAGGGTGTTGGGCCATCCTTCCAGTGGCAGTTGGAGAAAATTTCTTTTCTTGAATTCTAGGAAGCTGTAACCTTCATTTCAGTAGGGGCTGGAGATTAAACATGATAGTCAAATTCAAACCATCTAATCCAAGAGGTGAACCATGATCTTATACCACCTGTAACACCCTCCTCCAACATTTACCCAAGCTAACCAGTCCATCGGAGTAAACATATGATGAATACTTACTATGATATGGTTCAACTTTCCAAGCACAGATAAGGAAGTGGAACCAATGAACCAAGACCAATCTAACCTTCCTCAGATGCTACAGGACCTTCAGGAGCCAACAACCCTTCTAGGTGATCAGCTTTTGAGATAACTTATTGTACCACTGATCTAGAGCCCCAGTCGCACTGATGAAAAGCCATCATGCAGTTGAAACCCTCTAGTCACATGCACAAGCCTGCATCCACAAAACTGCAGAATTTTCCAAGAAGTTTTGTGCGAGTGACCCCAAATTCTGAGCCAATTTTCAGGGCTAGGACTCAGGCCTTTGCCTAGAAATTCATGAAGCTTTTAGAAATGATAAATAACATGATGAAAATGCCTCTAAATATACACTTGAACAAGGACCTAACCTGACAAGGCTTGGCCATGATGGACATTTTGTTAGGCACATCATAAACATGTAATCTACAGGTTATATAAACACATCTGAGCATAGGGACTTCATACTTATCTGAGAATCACTAAGAAGGACTAATGTACTCTCATAATAAACCCATTACCATCTATTAGGTCATACATTCATTATTCATTCATTTACTAAGAAAATATGAGGGACATAACTAAGATATGTCATAAAACAATGCTTATAACCAACATGTAACCAACATAATAAAAATGATAGAACAACCATTAAGATCACATAATAGAAAACACATTTACACAAGCAACCAGAGGAAAAGAGACCTTATTAACATATGAAAAGACTAACCAAGCCAGGGACTTCCATGTACCACCCAACCATAGATTCGGTTGAACCAAATATTTCTTTCAGCTAATCACCCCATGCCATATTCCAAACATGAATGTGGGGATCACAACAGAAAAATAATGGCTTCCTCAGGCTTTACCACAATCCCCCAAGCGATTCCTAGGCCAAAACAAGGAACATACACTATGACGATTTACCGCAATCCCACTGTCCAGGGATCATGAAGCCTATACAAGCATGGATGCCTCCATATTTATCCACCTAGACCATGAGAAATTTGTCCATCTCCACTCTCTAGGCTTTACCGTGTATCCCACCATTATCAATCAATGGATTCCTAGGCATTACAAGAGCATACCCCTCTAGGCTTTACCGTGTATCTTGCCATTACCAGTTAAGGGATTCCTAGGCCCAATGAGGGTATTCACCTCCAAGCTTTGTTGTGTATCTTGCCATTACTAATCAAGGGATTCCTAGGCCCAACGAGGTGTTCAAAAATTAGGATTTATCATGTATCCTGCCATTACTGGTCAAGGGATTCCTAAGCATTGTGATTTTTCATCATAGCACCCCAATTAGTTTCAAAACCATCTGGCAATCCAACTTAGCCAAGTAAAAAAGACCCCATCATACCATGTCTATCTGGAAATTGCAAGGCAAGGTTGAAAACCACTGTTACACCTGGGAAAACCCATGCCAAAGACAACAAGACAACCAAATACACACATTCACGTACCATGCATGCCAAATCTAGCAAGGAAATCACACATGCAAATCGATACCTACAAGTAATGTCGTTGTAGCCACTTGATCCAACTCTTCCTTTCTTGATCTTTGCTTTGCTTTGCCTTCTTCATCCTTCCTCTTCCTTCCTTGATCCAATGCTATAGTTCTCCAAGAAAAATCGAAGTGTGCAAGAGTATGAGAGAGAGAGAGAATATAGAGAGAGCTTAAAATCTGAATCGATAAAAGCCATCATTTAATCCTCAGAAGCCTTTTTATCAATGAGGCCTCTAATTTCTTTAATTTTCCATTATTTTCCTTCATTTTCCTTCATTTCCCTCCTCACATGCAACCTGTGACCTTTCACCTTCATTTTCTCCTAATTTCCTTTATTTTCATAAATAAAATGCCAATTAATGCCTCTTTCCTTTCCAAAGCATTTTTCATTGCCTTTGCTAATTTCCCTTAATCATACTAAACCAAATCAACACCCACACTAAGATTTTTTGCCTAACATTCAGATTGGAATACATGCCCCATAAACTTGGTCTCATTTTTCATTTAATAATTTTATTACATGGATTTTTTACGAGGTTTTTTTTATAGGTTTTGTGGGTCTTTTAAGACACTTGAAAGAATAGGGTCAATGGCCTATATGCTAGCCATACCTCCATCAGTAAAGTCCACGATTTTTTGCTTAATAGATATGCACGAGACTCTAATCAGGTGATTGATTGGTCTGTGCTATAGGTGGAACCACTAGGAGAGTTTTATCTAGAGCCTTTGTCCATCCTAGATCAGAGGAACCTCACACTCTAGAATCAAGCATTTAAGAAAGTCAAACTACAGTGGAGGCACTTTCAGCCCTAGTAGGCAACTTGTAAATGGATAATTCAATGGGGTTATCAGATCCTTTTTTGTTTGTAGGTTGAAGCAAATGTATATAAATTTGTAAATACTATACATAGATGTGTATACAAAGCTCCATAAATAGTTTTCTTTTGTTTAAGCATGTATTTTTTGTTGTATACAAAAAAAGAATACTGAGGATGGTGTTCCCCGAAGAGGGGGGGTTGTGATAACCATTTTGGAATTTTTTTCTCTTACATACATTGTAACTATTTCATATAGTTTAATTATAAATTAAAAGGGCCTAAGTCAAGGGACATGGATTCCAGAGCTAAGGAGGGTAATTGCTTGGGATTTGAAGGAAGCTTGACTATTCGATGATAGTCATTGAAGGTTGGTAGGTGTGTGATTAAATGGATTGATTATGCAATTAATTCATCTAAAGAATAAGGACAAGGTGCCATGATTTATTTGGAAAAAATCATAAGGAATAAAGGATGAAAATTTATGGAGTAATGCGATACATTGACAACAGGGACATTGGAATTCATCCAAAAAAAAAAGAACCATAGTGGATGAGAAGGAAAGGGGATAGAATTTTCAAGTAATGAAATAGAATATGGTGGTATTGGAATGAAATAAAGGAAGGGCGGGGGGACATCGTCTAGGAAGGGAGGAGCAAGGTAGATGCAATAGAGGGTAACACAAAAGTTGGAAGAAGAAAAAAATCGGTCAAAAAGAAGGATGAAATAAATTACTCCCAGGAGAGGAACAATGGAATCTTGATTCCATATTAGATAGAGGGTGGAGATGGTTTTCTATGGAGGTCCTTGATGACTGGAGTGGAGGATTTCTCTTTGCATTCCTGAAAGGAGGAATTTTGAAGGCCTTTCTTTATGTGGTTGTTTTACAGCAGGTTCTAGAGTCCCCAAGATGGGTGGAATCACTGCGTTGTAGCTTGAAGGGTGGAGATCTATATCTTTAGATTCCAAAAATTATATTGGTTGTTGAATAACTGAAGGGTGGAGGTAACAAGACATTGGAACCCATGTGCAATTGGTGACTTCTTAAATGGTTGGTGGGTGGAGGTGGGAGAACCTATGGAATATATGTTTTAACCAAAAATTGGAGTCTTATCCCTTGAGAAAAAGTCCCCTTAGTCTCTAGAATCTGGCTCAAGGTTGATAACTGAAAGTGAGGAATGGTTTTAGTTTGTCTATGGTTGGGTGGAGAGTTGTTGTCCTAGACTCATTTTCTCAACTTATAATACAAGATAAGTGTTTATCACAATAAACTTGTGCAATGAATCTAACACTTGTGAATGTTGAGCTAATTGAATGTCATATGAATGTGTGGAGCATTTTTTCCTGTGTGGATGAACTATTGATTGGATTCTTCAATATCCTAGCTTGAGGGATTGTGAGTATGATGCTCACATGGGCCTTAGACAAACACACATGGTAGGGCTTATGGACCTCATTTTTATTCTCTTTTTTATTTTTATACCATAGAAAAAATTCATCATGTGTCCATAAATGGATCTTGGAAGTGAGTTACAATTGCAATAAAATTTAAACTGAGACTTAGATGCATGAACCTGTTGGCATCAACAATGTTTGGTTGGAATTGATGTCAACCTTGTAGCATTTTATTGATTGGTTGCAAGTTTTAGCATGTAATTGATTGGTTTCAAGTGTTAGCATGTGATTGATTGGTTGCAGGTGTTTTGTTATACAGGAGTGTGTTTGACTGGTTGTATGTGGTTCAAATGGTTGCATGTGTTTGGCTAACATTACCAAGGATTTTTCCTGTGGTATTTGGTGTGAGATCTTAATGGTTCATTAATTGTATTTTATTTGATATGGTAATTATAAGGAATTGAAGGAAATCAATGTTTCTACTTGGTCCATTGTTGTGGAAAGAAAAGTATAAATGTATCATGCTAGCATTGGAGGAGGTGTGAGTATGAGAGAGAGAGCTACAATGCATAATGATGCTTCTTGTATATCTGTAACATTGATCAACAGAGTTTAAGAGATTAGTTTTCCGACTTGAAATTTTGTTGTTGTTGCATGCTTGTTGAGAAGATCATACTAAGCCCAGTCTAAAAATATTGAAACAAGATTTGCATAGAGGTTGAGGAGGTTGGGGCCTCCGGCAAGTGGTGGCTTGCCAAGATAGGAGTATGGCTTCTTGCTAGTAGTGTCCAACAAATAATTGACAAAAAGTTGGGGCTTTCTAGATGGTAGTGGTCAACAAACCATAGTTTGGGTTGTATGTTCTAGCTAGTCGTGGCTAGCTGATCTATGTAAATATTTTCTTGACATATAATAGAAAATCATAGCAACACAACAACAATAGGCTGATTTTTCTCCCTTTGAGGGTTTTCACCAAAAAAATTTGTTCTCTTTTTGCATGTTTTTCTTATGGTATTTTATGTGTTAAATTTTTTTGTTCAATTTATATATTTAATATATATTTTATTATGTTGGTTTATTGCTCATTTAGCATTACAGAGATAATTTTAAAGTTGTATAAACCTTAGAACTACTGATTCACCCCCCTCTCAGTAGTGATTTGATTTCCAACAAGTGGTATCATATCTAGTGCCTCTATTGCATCTTAATCGTTGGAAGGTTGATCTAGGAAAATCATGGGTTATTAAGATGCTCCACTGCTTAATGCTAAATTGCTTTTAGCATGGAGAGATAAGGTAAGGTTTGAAAGACCAGTCTCATCAACTTTCAGCAATAAAAATCTCTTTTATGGCTATTGTTATTTCTATCGTGATTTTGGACATAAAGTTGTGGATTGTAGGGTTGATGTAAAGAAGAGGAAGAAGATTAGAAGGAATATTAATAAAAGTTACGAGGCCTTTCCTCTATTTATTGGGCACATAAGTGTTTAATAGAAGATAATCTTGGCCATATAACCAAAGATTGCAAGATGCTTGCGACTCTTAAGGAATCTCGTCAACAAAGAAGAAGTTGGAGAAGAAAAATAAAGTCGGAAGGAGATAAGACCGAAAAATGCCATATCAAAGTTTGGAAGAAGAGTGAGTATTAAGAAACCCCAAAGGAAAATTTAGGTTAGTTAGGCCTTAGGAGGAGCATGTGACAGAAGGTGCATGAGCTCGGGGGAGCTCCTCCAAGAAAAGAAGGTTTCTTTAGTAGAAATTGTTTTCAATAGAAAAGTTTTTTCTTATTTCTTGTTCGAATTGAAATGTAGCATACTCTCTTTTAACATTGTGTGAGAGTTTGCAACACCATGATTTGATATGTATTTTTATCATGCTCTTGATTTTATTTTGGTTTTACTTTTCTATTGTTGATGTGGTCTATAGAAATCAGAGATCATTGGCAATCTCAATCAAAATTTTGTTGAAAGTTCAATGTGCACATTGGTAACAAGTAAAGAAAATTAGAATGCCAAATATACAACAATTGTATTGAATACAAACATAATGCACACTAAAGTAAAGCAATTGTGCAAGGAGTTGGTTGAGATAAAATTTAATTTGTAGCTTTTCAAGTGCATCGGAAGGTTAAGGTGTAATCAATTTGCATGAAAATGGTATGTTTTTAATAGTTAAGCTTGGTCACAAAATTAGTGAGTGATTGCTTTAATCGAATTGTGGTATTAATGGCTAAACTAGAAAATCAATTTTTCTTCAAGATAGTGGTTTTCATGATTCTCGTTGCTTTGGTTTAAGTTAACTATCACTACATTGACTTGGCCAAATGGAAATAATTTGGATAATTATTAGATCTGGTCCAAAAATAATCAAGTACATAGTGCGAACGAAGCAGTGAGCATTTAAATTTTTGAAGAGAGTAATTAAATTATGAAAGAACATATAGCTTGACAAAGGAAATGGCTAATCACATGAATGGATGATTTGATCCTATGGGAAAGCATTAACTGATGTGAATGCATTATTTAATCAGTTTATGGTGTCAATGTTTCCTCTAAATTATCAATCTGGTCTAAATGTGTTGAAATATTATTTTCAACCGTAGGTCCAGTCCTTTTCCATACCCCTGCATTGATGGATCCACCATTAAACAGTCGCAGCACCAGTCCTTGCCTGAATCTGCCATTAAATAGCGATTTATTACGGAATGGTGGTCATTCACGGAATGGTGGTAATTTATTATGGTTGTTGAATGTAGGTAGATTTTTTTTTGTTTTTAATTTAATTATCCCAAAGTCCGTGTTGTTGAAACTGCCTGGGGTTTGCAGACTATTTTTGCAGTTGCTGAAACGGTAAGAACAACACGCAAATCTCGATGCTGAAACAATAAGAACGGCACACAAATTTTGAAGCTAAAACAATGGAGATTTGGATCCTAAATTTGACAACAATAGAGGAACCACTTCTTCTCTTTTGTTTTTTGTTGTCATGTGCAGCAACACGAATGTAAGAGGTGTAAGATATTTTTTTTCACACAGTAGTAAAAATATATATAGCAGAGACAAAGTTTTGTTTTAAAAAAAATGCAATAGCGTGAATGAATTTTTTTTATGCATAGCAGTACAGAGAGAGAGTAATTTTCAGGAGAGATAGTGAAGTTTTTCTTTTTGAAACTGAAGCGTTCTTGTGTTGAAATCCCTTTGGAAGAGGAAGACTTTTTTTTTGTAATAGCAGTATTTGTGAATGAATACAAAAGTTTTTTTTGTGTGTGAAAAAACTCTGTTTCCTGTGTTAAAAATAGAGCATCGTTCTCTGTTCATTGTTGTTTTGGAATTATTAGAAATTCCCAACATCGGTATCAGAACTTGTCCAGGCTCTTTGAAGGTGTCAAAGAAGTTGAAGGAAGGATTTCTTGTTGCAGTAGCTTCTCCAGCAATGTGAAGACTCGGTCAAGAAAGAATCCAAGGTATTTCTCAAGTTAGTTTTTGTGTTACTTTTGAGGATAGTCAACTATTTTAAATACACAATCAAGTATTTTGAAGCATAGTTAAGAGTGCAGGAATGGCTGGAGATAGCATTAGCATGGGTATCTGTAATACTCAGCTCCCACAATTTAATGGAGAAAACTATGACTATTGGGCAATAACTATGAGAACCTTGCTTGCTTCCCAAGACTTATGGGAATTTATTGAGGATGGTTTTGAAGAACCAACAGATGAAAATGAGTTTAATAATTTAATTCAGGCAGAGAAAGATGTGTTGAAGAGAAATACAAAGAAGGATTCTAAAGCCCTCTACTTTTTGTATCAGCCAGTGCATGAGAGTGTGTTTCCAAGGATATCAGCAGCCAAGAGATCCAAAGAAGCATGGGAAACTCTCAAGATAGCCTATCAAGGCATGGAGAAAGTGAATACAACGAAACTACAGTTTCTGAGGAGAGATTTTGAAAATCTCTGGATGAAGGGGTCAGATAATATTGGCTCATTCTTCACACATGTGATTGGTCTGGTCACATAGATAAGGTCTCATGAAGAGATTTTTGAAGAAAGGAGGATTGTGGAGAAACTATTGAGGATCCTACCCTCAAGGTTTGATGTGATTGTCACCACCATAAAAGAAACAAAGGATCTCACAAACTTCTTAATTGATGAACTACATGCATCACTGATGACACATGAGCAAAGATTGAGTAGAAATGAAAACTCATCTCTAGAGCATGCCTTTAAGACCCAGATGTTCTTTGGAAGAGGAAGAGTTCAACGCAGAGGAAACAAGAGAGGAAGAGGCAGAAGCCAAAACAAAGGTGGAAGAAACAATCCAGCAAATGCTCAAGGAAGAGGCAGCAATCCAAATCAGAACCAAGGCCAAGGCAGTAGCCAACAAAGTGGACAACATCATGCTCAAGGACAAAGGTATCATAAATCTGATGTCCAATGCCACTATTGTAGAAAATATGGGCATTATGCAAATGAATGTAGGAAGAAGCAACATGATATGAGAAATAGAACTACTGCAAATTTCACTAGAGAAAATATCAGCCAAGATAATTTATTTTTAGCCTATGATATGGCTGAAGAAAAGAGTGAAGATGTATGGTTTCTAGACTCTGGTTGTAGTAACCATATGACAGGAAACATAGCCTTGTTTTCTATGTTAAATCAGAGTGTGAAGTCACAAGTCAAACTAGGGACTGATAGTAAAGTTTCTGTTATGCGAAAAGGAGAAGTAAATGTCTTAACATGGAAAGGCAAAAAGAAAACCATAGCACATGTTTATTATGTTCCTGGAATTAAATGTAACCTCATAAGTATTGGACAACTTGTTCAAAAGGGGTACAATGTTTTCTTTGTGAATGATGTATGCACCATCATGGATAAAACACCCAGCAAACAATGTATTGCTCAAGTGAAGATTACAAGGAACAGGATGTTCCCTCTCAGAATGAAAGCAGATTTAAAAAATGGAGAAGAAATAGCAGCAGTGACACAAGAGGCTTTCCAAAGCGAACCAAAAGATGAAAATTGGTTGTGGCACTTGAGATTTGGACATCTCAACTTTGGAGGTCTTAACTTGTTGAATAGAAAAGGAATGGTAAGAGGATTACCATTGATAGAGAAATGAGACAGCCTTTGTGAAGGTTGTATCTTGGGGAAACAACACAGAGAAAGTTTTCCATCAGGGAAAAGCATAAGGGCGAAAGCACCCTTAGAAATTGTCCACTCAAATTTATATGGACTGATGCAAACTCCATCACTTATAGGCAACCACTATATGCTAACATTTATTGATGATTTTACTAGAAAAACTTGGGTTTATTTCCTGAAGAACAAAAGTGAAGTGTTTGAAAGATTTTGCAATTTCAAAGCACTTGTAGAAAACCAAAGTGGCCTGCATATCAAAGTTCTAAGAACTAATAGAGGAGGTGAGTATATCTCCAAATAATTTCTACGTTTTTGTAGATCAAATGGAATTCATAAGCAGTTTACCACTAGGTACACTCCACAGGAAAATGGAGTCGCCGAAAGGAAGAATAGGACAATCATGGATATGGCGAGGACTATGTTAAAGGCAAAGCATTTTCCAAATGATTATTAGGCTAAAGCTGTACACTGTGCAGCATACATTTTGAATAGATGCCCTACAAAAGTAGTCATGAACAGAGTGCCGGAAGAAGCATGGAGTGGGACAAAGCATGGAGTCACCCACATGAAATTTTTTGGATGTGTGGCTTATGCACACATTCCAGATCAACTAAGGAAGAAGTTGGACAGCAAAGGGGAGAAATGTACTTTCATTAGATATAGTGAGGAATCCAAAGCTTATAGGTTGTATAACCCATCCACCAAGAAGCTTATTGTGAGTAGAGACGTTCAGTTCATTGAGGATGAAGCTTGGGATGGAAGCATCTAGAAAACAGTGAATGTTAAAAACTCTTTGTCTCATGATCAAGATGATGAGGAGATGGCTGAAATACATCCCCAAACAACAACACCAACACAAGGGCAGCAAGAGACACCCTTGAGGAGAAATGAAAGTGCTTCTCCAAGTACACCACAAGGAGGAAATTCAAGTGCTTCTTGAAGCACTTGTACACAAAATGAAAGAGGTAAGAAGTTCAGAAATTTAAGCGACATTTATGAACAAGATGCAACAAATGAAGGTATGAACTCTTTGTTTGCTTTATATTGTCATGTTGATGACCCTGTTCATTTCAAAGATGCAATTAAGGATAGGAAATGGATAGAAGTTATGGATGAGGAGATCAATGCCATAGAAAGAAACAAGACATGGGATTTAGTTGAATTACCAAAAGGAAAAGAAGTCATTGGAGTTAAATGGGTCTACAAAACCAAGAGTAATGCTGAAGGCAAAATAGAAAGACACAAGGCAAGACTTGTTGTCAAAGGATATAAGCAGCAGTATGGGAGAGACTACGAGGAAAATTTTGCACCAGTTGCTAGAATGGAAACTATGAGAGCAGTGTTGTCCATAGCAGCACAAAACAAGTGGAAAGTTTACCAAATGGACGTGAAGTTAGCATTCCTAAATGGAGTGTTAATGGAAGAGGTTTAAATTGAACAACCTCTAGCTATGAAAAGAAAGGCCAAGAGCACAAAGTGTGCAAATTGAAGAAATCTCTTTATGTGATGAAGCAAGCACCAAGGGCATGGTATAGTAGGATAGATTCCTATCTACTAGAAAATGGATTTGAAAAGTGTGAGGGAGAACCCACCCTCTACATCAAAGAAAAGGATGGTAAATACTAATTGGTGTGTTTATATGCTTGATGATGTATTTTCACAGGTAATGATGATTATCTTATTGAAAATTTCAAAACAGTCATGAAAGAGAGAATTTGAAATGACTGAATGGGTTTGCTAAGATTACTTCTTAGAATAAAGTAGAAACAAAATGGAAATGGGATTTTTATCTCACAAGCGAAATATGTTAATGAAGTGTTGGAAAGATTTAATATGCAGGAGAGCAAAGCAGCAATCACTCCCACAGTGATGGGATTAAAAGTCAGCAAAGAGGACAACAGCAAGGATTTTGATCCTAGTTTGTACAAGAGCATAGTTGGCAGCCTCATGTATTTGGCTGCAACTAGGCCGGATATAATGCATGTTGTTAGTTTGATTTCCAGATTCTGAGGTATGTTAAAGGTACTAAAAGGTTTGGCATTTTATATACTATTTCAAAATATTCAGATTTAATTGGATACACTAATAGTGATTGGTCTAGAAGTGTAGATGATCGGAAAAGCACATCTGGTTATCTTTTTCACATGGGTTCAGGAGCCATTTCATGGGCTTCTAAAAAACCACCTATTGTAGCGTTGTCTACAATAGAGGCAGAATATGTGGCAGCTACAGCAGTAGCGTGTCAAGCAATTTGGATGAGAAGGATGTTAAAGAGTTTATGCCAAGAGCAAGAAAAAGGAACTGTGATTTTTTGTGACAATAGCTCAGCTATTGCATTATCTAAGAATTATGTGTTTCATAAGAGAAAGAAACACATTGACACAAAGTTTCATTACATCGGGGAATTGGTAAATAATGGATAAATTGTTTTAGTACACTACAGAACTCAGGAGCAGGTTGCAGATATACTGACCAAACCATTGGGGCATAAAAGTTTTGAGTTTTTGAGGAAATGTTTGGGTATGACTGATAATATAGCAGTTGAAACTAAAGGGGAGTGTTGAAATATTATTTTCAACTGCAAGGCCAGTCCTTTGCCATACCCCTGCATTGATGAATCCACCATTAAACAGCTACAACACCATTCCTTTCCTGAATCTGCCATTAAACAACGATTTATTACGAAATGGTGGTAATTTATTACGGTTTTTTAATGTAGGTAGAATTTTTTTTGTTTTTAATTTAACTATCCCAAAGTCCGCGTTGCTGAAACTGCCTGGAGTTTGCAAGACTATTTTTGCATTTGTTGAAATAGTAAGAACAACACGCAAATATCGATGCTGAAACAGTAAGAATCGCACGCAAATCTCGAAGCTGAAATAGTCGAGATTTGCATCCTAAATTTGACAGCAACAGAGGAACCACTTCTTCTCCTTTGTTTTTTGTTGTAATGCACAACAGCGTGAATGTAAGAGGTGTAAGAAATTTTTTTCACATAGCAGTAAAAATATATACAGTAGAGACAGAGTTTTGTTTTAAAAAAAATGCAGCAGCGTGAATGAAATTTTTTTATGCATAGCAATACAGAGACAGAGTAATTTTCAAGAGAGACAGTGAAGTTTTTCTTTTTGGAACTAAAGCGTTCTTGCATTGAAATCCCTCTGGAAGACGAAGACCTTTTTTTTTAATAGCAGTCTTTGTGAATGAATACAAAAGTTTTTTGTGTGTGTGAAAAAGCTTTGTTTCCTGTGTTAAAAACAAAGCATTGTTCTCTGTTCATTGTTGTTTTGGAATTATCAGAAATTCCCAACAAAATGTTAGTAATGGTTGAGTTGGTTTGTGGTCCAAAAAGCTATTGAATGGATGCTTTTGAACCGGTTTTGGGCATAATTATAAGTGTAAACATAATTGGTTATTGAATGATCTTCACCTTGGAGCGAGTCCATTGGAGCTTTAAAATTCAAGTGTATTCATCCTCATAGATATGCTTAGTGCGTTGGTTTGGTCGCATAAGGTTTGAATATTTTATGGATATGGTGTAGTGGCTAGTTAATGCATTAATGGAGTGTATAAGTAGTTTATATTGATGGCACATTGTTTAAATCATAATTTTGTTCATTCATGGTCCAAATAGGTGTGAATTCATTTATAGTTTGTTTGGGATGATTGGAGTGGTGTAGTCGTGGATCTACTCGTTAATTAACTGTATTGTTTTTTGCTCTATAAAGACAAGAGAATGTGTGTTGAGCATTATTTATATATGCCACTTTGAGATGAGATGAAATGGAGACCCATAAAACTCAATAGTATCTAGAAAATAGAATTAACAATCGTGAAGTAGTAAAAGAAGTAGGAGCTAAAGTGGGTTTGAGCTGATGTTGTCAAATTGCAGAAAGTGTATAGGAGCTACAAGACATGTTGAAATCTTGCACATTGTGGCCGAGGAATTATGGTGGCAAGTAATATAATATGCAACATTGACGCAAACAACACAATTATTTTATGATTATGATAAACTAGACACTTTTGTTTCATGTTGGTCATGTGCTACAATAAAGGCTGCAAAAGTCGAAAAGGGATTGTCCAAGGATGAGAAAGCCAAGTGACTATCCTTCGAACATTGTGTTGAAGCTACTGATCCACGACATTGTTATGGGCATAATTTTCATTATTATTCTGATGAATGGTATAGAAAACCAACAACAACACAATCATTTTTCTATTCGCTTGCTGTTGGAGATGGCAAGGATCTTAATCTTGTTGAATTCCCAAGGTCTATATTGCAAAAGAAACAAATTAAATACCTTATCCCAAGTGAAAGGGAGTGATTTTTTGTATTTGCCTTGTGTACACTATGAATATCAAGATGTGTTTTCATGTAGAAGAGGGAAAAAACCAATGCGATTAGAGCTCTTACACAATGTGTGATTTAGCACAGTTTATAGGTATATACTTATTGATTTGAGGCTTGTGTGATCTATGCTTTGTGTGTTGTTATTTTTTGGGAGTCATGGTATTCATGTTTTTGGAATCGAAGTTTCAAACCATCCACTCTGGTTCATCATCAGGATAGATCCATGAGTGAAAAAGTCAAAACTCAATAGCGTAAATAAATAATGGTGAGAGTAGAGTTGGGAATGATTGGTAGCCGACAATAATGGTAATGCTTTAACACAATTTTTAATATTTATTTTTATTTATAATTTTGTTAATTTTAATATTATTTATTTAATTTTGTTAATGATTATTAGTGTTTAGATTTTTATTTAATGTTTAGTTTTCTTTAAAGTATGAAAATTTTCGTTTTAAATTTTTTTATTAGGTATAATTGAATGATTAATAAAATAATATTTTTTATTTGTTTCCTAATATTTATTAATGTTGATAAAATTAAACTATTATTATATTTTCCCTTACTTTCCTGCATAAATTACTTTCCTGCATAAATAGTTAATTTTATTGAATTTAAGATAAAAATGGATTAATATTTATATTTTTTAAGTTATATAATTATTTTTGGTTCAATTGAATAAATATTTATTAACCTATTGTTGCATGATGAATAGAATTTTTATTAATATTTATTCTATTAATTTCAAGAGTAAAATAATTTATAAAATAGAATTTTGATTAATATATATTATTTTCCTTTAGTATAGTTTCATTTTAGGTTTTAATAATTAAAATAATTAATAATTAATAATTAATACATATTATTTATAAAGTTATTATTTTTGCATGTACTTAAATTGAAATAAATTGAATAAACTTTTTTTATTAATCCTTAATTTTGTTGGCAATAAATTGAGAATTAAATGTTAATGTAATTACATGGTTTTACTACTTGTCAACTATCATATATCATTGTTAATTATTATTGATTAATTTGTTAGTTTTTCAATTAAAATGGTATATAATGAATTAAACTGAAGTTTTAGTTAAAAACTAAAATAAATTAGTTTATTTTAATTTGAAATTCTAAAATTTTTGTTCATACTTGATTTTAGATTATTATTAAAATATTTTAGATAAATTTTTAGGGTTGGTATATTATAGGGAAGACCATGCAGAACACTAGCGATAAGAGGGCGGGGAACATCCAGGAGAGGGTGGAATAAGAGGTTAGAGTGGGAATGCAATTATCACTAATTTTCCAACCCTCATCGCGATTAAGGTTGTTAGGGTGTTTTCCTATTTCGATAGCTTCTCTAAATTTCCTATGGTGATATGACCAATTCTGCCCACAACATAAGAGGTTTCAATAAAAATATGATGATTGGTTTTGCTGGAGTGCTCGACCAAAGCTGAGGTTTTGGAACAATTATGTTTAATGTCAGTGGCATGCTCTTGAATCCTAGTGGAGATTGATCGATCGTCTTACCAATGTAGGATCCGCCACAGGAACAAGGAACCAAATAAACCCCCTTGTGGCATTTAGGATCAATATGATCTTTTACCGATTTTAGGCATCTGCTAATGGTGTTCATAGGCTTGAAGGTGGTTTTTATATTGTTCTTCTTTAAAATATGAGAAATTTTATCAATGGCACCCAATATGTAGGGGAGGTGAACCTTACCAGCACAATCATCCACTGCTTTTTAAGGATTCTGTGCCTTCTTGAAAGGTTTGATTCCTTGGTGTCTTTTATAACCATTCTTTTCAAACACATCCATGAGATGGTTCTTCTCCTATTCAAAATGATCATGATCTGAAATGTAAACAACCCTGGTTGTTAAAGTGTTGAGAACCCCTAGTTTCTAAGCAGTATGATGATGAGAGTTAGCATGAAGGTAATGCTCAGTGTGGATTTTCTTGCGGTAGACCTGGTGAGATATTGAGGCATCTTGGTTTCTATTAATTAGGATGTCAAGAAACGGAAGGCTACCATTCTCTTCTACTTCCATTGTGAATTTTATAGAATTAAATTGACAGTTAAGGTGCTTCAGGAAATTGTCTAATTTTTCTTTGCCATGACGCCAAATAATATAAGTTTCATTGACAAATCTTTTCCAAAGCTTAGGTTTTAATGGAGAAGGCTCAATGGCTTTAGCTTCAAAATTTTCCATGAATAGATTGGCAATAATGGGATACAGAGGTGATCCCATAGCTATACCACAAGTCTGCTCACATATATCATCTTTGAAACTGAAAAAAGTTGATTTCAGGCAAACTTCTGCTAATTTAGTTGTGTCAGGATCAATGACTTTGTGGATGACTTCCATGGCTTCATCTATGGGAATTTTAGTGTAGAGAGATTTTACATCAAAACTCACCAAGATCTCATGTTGGTCAAATTTTATCTGTTTGATCTTATTGATGAAGTGATTGGAATCTTTGACAAAGGAATTGGTGCTCCCCACCATGGGTATTAGTTTTTTAGAAAGAAATTTCACTAGATGGTAAGTGGGACCTCCAATGGTGTAGACAATGGGTATTATGGGGATACCTTCCTTGTGAATTTTGGGGACCCCAAAAATTCACAAATAAGGTATCCCCATAAGACCCATTGTTAACACCATTGGAGGTCCCACTTACCATCTCACAAAATATATTGCTAAAAAAGTAAAACCCATGGTGGGGAACACCAGTTCCTTTGTCAAAGATTCCAATCACTTCATCAATGAGATCAAACAGATTAAACTTGACCAGCATGACATCTTGGTGAGTTTTGATGTAAAATCTCTCTACACCAACATTCCCATAGATGAAGCCATGGAAGTCATCCACAAAGTCATTGATCCTGACACAACTGAATTAGTAAAAAAAAATTTGAAATCAACCTTTTTCAATTTCAAGGATGATATATATGAGCAGACTTGCGGTGTAGCCATGGGATTACCTCTATCTCCCATCATTGCCAATTCGTTCATGAAACATTTTGAAGTTAAAGCCATTGAGTCTTCTCCATTAAAACCTAAGCTTTGGAAAATATTTGTTGATGACACTTATATTATTTTGCCTCATGGTAAAGAAAAATTAGACAATTTCCTGAAGCACCTTAATAGTTATTCTAATTCTATAAAATTCACAATGGACGTAGAAGAGAATGGTAGCCTTCCCTTTCTTGACATCCCAATTAAGAGAAACCAGGATAGCTCAATTCTCACTAGGTCTATCGTAAGAAAACCCACACTAAGCATTACCTTCATGTCAAATTTCACCATCATCCTACTCAAAAACTACGGGTTCTCAACACTCTAGCAACCACGGTTGTTCACATTTCAGATCATGATCATTTTTAATAGGAGAAAAACCATCTCATGGATGTTTTTGAAAAGAATGGTTATAAAAGACACCAAGGAATCAAAGCTTTCAAGAAGGAATAGAATCCTAAAAAACCAATGGATGATTGTGCTTGTAAGGTCCATCTCCCCTACATATTGGGCATCACTGATAAAATTTCTCATATTTTAAAGAAGAACAATATAACACCCACCTTCAAGCCTATGAACACCATTAGCAGAAGCCGAAAATCAGTAAAAGGTCCTATTGATCCTAAATTCCACAAGGGGGTTTATTTGGTTCCTTGTTCGTGTGGCAGATCCTACATTGGTGAGATCGATCGATCAATCTCCACTAGGATTCAAGAGCATGCCACTGACATTAAACATAACTGTTCCAAAACCTCAGCTTTGGCCAAGAACTACAACAAAACCAATCATCATATTTGTATTGAAAACTCTTGTGTTGTGGCCAAAATTGATCATTATCACCATAGGAAATTTAGAGAAGCTATCAAAATACGAAAACAACCTAACAACCTCAATCGCGACGAGGGTTGGAAAATTAGTGATAGTTGAATTCCCACTCTAACCTTTGATTCCACCATCTCCTAAATTCTCCCTGCCCTCTTATCTCTAGGTTTGACGTGCTTGGTCTTCCCTATAGTATACCAACCCTAAAAATTTATTTGAAATACTTTAATAATAATCTAAAATCAAGTGTGAACAAAAATTTAGAATTTCAAATTAAAATAAACTAATTTATTTTAGTTTTTAGCTAAACTTCAGTTTAATTAATTATATACCATTTTAATTGAAAAAATTACAAATTAATCAATAATAATTAACAATGATATATCATAGTTGATAAGTAGTAAAACCTTGTAAGAACATTAACATTTTAATTCTCAATTTATTGAAAAAAAATTAAGGATTAATAAAAAAATGTTATTCAATTTATTTCAATTGAATACATGCAAAAATAATAGGTTTATAAATAGATATATATTAAATATTAATATTTTATTTATTAAATCCTAAATGACTTTAATACTAAAGGAAAATTAATTAAATTCATTTTACTCTTGAAATGAATAAAAATACCATTGATCATGCAACAATAATAGGTTAATAAATATTTATTCAATTGAAACCAAAAATAATTATATACAACTTAATAAATATAAATAATTAAATTCATTTGAGCTTAAATTAATAAAATTAATTATTTATACATGAAAGTAAGGGAAAATATAATAATAGGTTAATTTTATCAACATTAATAAATATTAGAAACATTTTTTTAATCATTCAATTATACCTAATAATAAAAATTTAAAAGTGAAATTTTTAATACTTTAAAATAAAACTAAACATTAAATAACAATATAAAACTGATAATCATTAACGAAATTAAAATTAAAAATAAATATTAAAAATTATGTTAAAGCATTATCATTATTGTCAGCTTCCATTCATTCTCAACCCTACTCTCACCATTATTTACTCATGGATCTATCATGATAATGAACCACAGTGTATGGTTGGGAACGTAGATTCCAAAAACATGAATGCGGTGACTCTGAAAGATAAAACCACACAAGGTATATACTTGTGAGAATGTATGGGGTTTAAGTGTTAAATGATGGAAGTGATTCATGGAATTTACAGTAAGTGAAAATGATTGTGAACCAAAGCCGAAAATTCAAATATATTTGATGTCCACAGTTGTCATCTCCACCTTTTGGAAAGACAAACATGAAGGGGATGCCAAGAAATACTGAAACATAACAATTGGATATTACTTTTTCTTCGAGACTGATTTTTTGGTTTATTTATTGGAAATCAATGTTTTTATTTCTCCCTGGCCATTTTATTGCTGGAGAGATATCATAGATATCATCTCCTTCAAATCCAGTCGTCGAATTTCAGTGTGGTCAACCAATTGTGCATTTCGATTTCATTGGGGCATGAATATTGCCAAAGAAATAATGGATTGCATGCACCAATGAATATGTATACTAAAGTTTTATGCGATATTATCAACTTCTTTCACAGATCGAGACAAAGCATAGCTTTCAGTGCACTTGAAACACCATATCTCATTCTGGAGATTACTACCATGCAAAGATTGAGATTGTTTTGTGTCTTTTGGGTATGAAATCAAGTGGATTTTTCATCTCTTGGGTGAAAACATGTAAATATTTTACGTGCTTCCATGGATTTTTATTATTGAGAACAATAACGCAGTAAAAATTAAACAATATGGGTTCTTCTTGTATGAGGGTAGCATTATTGTCGTTGAGGAAATTTTGAAAGTTTTAAAGCAGAGTGGGAAACTTCGTTGCACTCTAAGAATATACTGGCAGAATTTGGTGAATCATCACCTTATGACATCGTTGCATCTAACAATAATAGAACCACCAATATTTTAAAATTTAATTTTCAAAGATTGTAGAAATTCTAAACATGGTAAGATAGTGAGTTGTTATGAAGCACGAGTTTTAGACAAAGTTGTGAAAATGTGAGAAACTAGTGTACATATGTACATTTGTAGTAGAGATTTGCATGCACGCGTAAGATAGAATGTGAGTTCGGTTTTCCTTATGTAAACAAAGAATGCATAGATCAATCTATGGTAAAGAGCTATGAAGGTGCACAATGTTAAAAGGTTGTACCTATATCTAACCATTGGACTGAGTACAAATATATTTGGAGTATATTGTAGAGTGAAATTGAAAGAGTAATGCACGAGGAGAGGAGTATATTGTTTGTGTACTAGAGACTTTTTTTTACAAATATTGAAAGTAGAGGTCATTGTTGAGTATTAGTTGTTGTATACTATCAAATTTTATGATTGCAAGGGTGATTGATGTGCCTTTTGGGGTAGCGAATATATGTGTTGCTCTAGCTAGCATGTATGTTGAATCTCATGTCTAGTGAAGAGTGTACAATGCCAATATGTATTGTAATGTCATTGTTATGTCTATGGAATTAGTTTTTATGAGAGACATTAGGGTTTGATGGTGTGGAGTGTGGCAGTGTTGAGTCAAAATTTGATATTACTTCTATAAGGGTGGAGTTAGATTCTATTTGTTGTTGTGTGGTCATAAGTTATGTATGTTGCTAATGTTGAGACAAACATTATGATATATATTTCCTTCAGGTGTTGTTAGAGTTGAAAGCTTATTATTATGTCTATATCATGCTATCAAATCTTAGATTCTTGAGCAGAGAGAGGGTCACTTTGCATTATTGATCATATATATTTCCAGTGTATTACATTGTCCTAGGAAGCATTGTTATTTTTAGTTCAGAGGATTGCATGCATATGGAGCTGCCAATGAGAGAGTATGGGTCAAATTATCGGTGCTAGACCATGTTATCAAGCCGTATTTTTAGAGGATTATTTTCTATGTTGGTCCAAGTTTTTTTTATGTAAGGAGTGATACTATATGTCTATTTGTGCCTAGTGGAGTCAATTATATTACTTTTGCTCATGATGTATGTGTTGTTGTTATTATGATTAGGGAATTTATATGATTGATGGCACATATATGTTATTAATATCTTGGGAAAAACTGTTTTTCTCTAGAATTGATATATATGGTTGTTTGTGCCTAGTAGAGCCATCATTGCTATTGTTGCTAGCGAGGTGAATGTTGGTGTATATTGTATGAGTATGTTGTTGTTATGAATTGAGGATAGTATTGTTGACCATATTTTGTTGTTGGTTCTTAATTGTAATAGACCTAGTGACCATTCCATGTAATAAAAGTTAGTAAAGGAAAAATAATAACCACAGTTAATGGGACACTTATTCCAAGTTGAATGTTGGGCAAAATCCTAATGATAGGGACCACTTCTGATGGATTAATGACTAAGTAAATTATAAAAGGAAATGGCTATGGCTTTGGAAATACAAAATAGAATTTTTGGCACATTTATTTATAAAAATAATGGAAATTAGGAGAAAAAGGAGGTGAAAGGTCACATGTTGCATGTGAGGAGGAAATTGAAGGAAAATAATGGAAAATGAAGAAAATAGGGGCCTCATTCATAAAAAGGCTTTTGAGGATCAACTGATAACCTTTTGTCAGTTCAGTTTTCGAGCTCTCTCATTATTCTCTCTCTCTCTCATACTCTTGGATACTTAGATTTTTCTTGGAGCAATCTTGGAGGGTGTGGAACACTTGGATTTTGGAGCAAGAAGGCAATGTAAGAGTAGAAAATCGCATGAGGACACCGGGATCAACACCTACAATGGATTTAGATTGCGGGTACTGAGTTGCATGTATGTTTTCCTCACTATTTTTGGCATGCATGGAATATGCATATGGCTTTTGGTCATGATCTATCACTAGCATGGAGGATTTCCTGGATTGATAGTGGATTGTCTAGTCTTCCCATATCTTGGATAGCCATGGAGATTGTGGGTTTATTTCCTTGTTTTGTTTTGGTCGTTTCACATGTTTCCTTAACTTGGGTTGAGTTATTAGTTCCTAGAATCCTTGGTTGGACAAACACTTTGGAACCCTTGTCATAGCTTGGATTGATGAATACCAAGACCATGACCCTTGACCTATTAGGCCACTCAATACGAAGACACCAATCCTCCTCTTTGTCACTGTTGAGATCATCCTCATTGCTGCACCATTGAGGCCATCATTACTGCATCACTTCATTATTGCTGCAACATATTTGTTGTCCCTTTACCAAAGTCTTCATCGACTAGATCTTCCATGTTGATATATGTATTGGAGAGATGCCTTTTCATCCATCGAGAACATGAATATTTTATCATAGCCTTTACCAAGATCATGACCATGTTAGGATCATGATTGTACCTTGATCGATAATGTAACTATGTTCATCATGATTACACTACAATCTTTACCAAGATCTTACTTGTCATGGTTATGCCAAGAATATATATATCACTGTGGTATTACTGAGTTTCTTATCTGAAACTGTGAGAGTATGTGAGTATGTACAACAGTCATCCTTATCTAAAAAACCAGAGGGATCCTTCTCCTAACCGAAACATTGTCCCGTACCTTTATCCAAGATTTATGTAACCCTTAACTTGGCTGAGATTTTAGAGAGGAGTGTGAGGATTTCACTATCCAAGTGTGAGGGTGTAGGTTGCTTTATATAGCATTTTTTCCTTGTATTTGAGCCGACATGTCCATTGAAAGCGTTATGTCCGCTTTGTGAGCCAACTTGTCATTTATATTTATCTTCAGGTGAACATGACTACCTTTCCTTATCGTTTTGCTAGTAGAATTCTTTGCACTTGTATTTGGAGGATTTTTCTTGTCTTAGAGGGCTTTTTAGATGAGTATATATATTTACACATATGCTCAAAAAGATCTCTTTACATGTATTTGACTCTTTGAATTTCCTAGACGTATGGAATGAGCAAGAAACTCATTCTTATAATTTACAAAAATAATATTTCTTTTTCTTGATAAGTACAAATATCAAAGTGAGGAAACACTAGAGTCTTTGGAAAACTATGGCTCTCGCTCTCGTTAGGTTTTCGCGTCTCTACTCTTTGCAATTCGGCCCCAACGTCTGGGCTCAATCCACTACTAAAGACTATGGCGGCCGGGGGCTTTTGGGTTCTAAGATATTCAACAAAAAAAATTGTAGTAGCAGTGATAGAACCACTTCTCAGTCAAAGACTCTTTTGGAAATATGGCATATTGTTCCGAGGGTTTCACATGAAACAAGGGAGCGTGATTATACAGATGCATCTTGCTTGGTGGATAGACAAAAGACCATTAATGGCATACCTTTTGATGGTCAGAGATCCGAGCCCATAGATGCAGATGTTTTTTATCTGTCGTTGCGAGCGAAGCGAGATGGAGAGGCCACTATTGCGTGGGTAATCCTCTCTCCATGTTTTTTCCTTTGCTGTAGTTTATTTTTAAGGGTTCCCCGAGTGGGATTCCTCTTAGCCGTGGAGAAATACGAATGTATTTTCCTTCTGGTCCATCATTGTGATGAGGTTTATATTCATTTTGACATTGTTTCGAGAACCTTTTTGGGGAGGGAAGACCAAACTGCCATTCTCAGACAAATTTTTAAAGGAATGGTCGACAGACAAGAAAGGGGTAGGAGCATAGGGTCATGGTACAAGCGCTTCTATGCACCCCCATACACCTCCGAACAGATGTGAGAGCATGATTTCAAGGCAGAGAATAAATACAAGACTCGGGCCCTCGCCATCAAATACTGCCATTCGTCGAGTGGACAGGGTTTCCTTGATACACACAGGACCTGTGGGTATTTTATATGAGTAGGGGAAAAATGACCTCGGTGAGCCTACACCCCTTATTGCATCGGTGACCCAAATAGTAGAAGATTCCGGGGAAAAAAAACAAAACTAGCCATCAAGGACCCCGACCAGGAATGGACACAAATTTTCATCATAACCCTGTCACAGAATACGATTTGCAAGCAAATCTGGACAGGGATACTCATAAACAATATAAAGGATGAAATACAAGAAGATTTAGGCATCTCAGCAAACCTGCTAAGCTTGGTATATGCAGGACAAATTCTACAGGATAAATATACAGTACAACATTATAGCATTGTGCGATACTCAACCATCATACTAAGCATGAGGCTGAGAGGTGAAAGCTTTGGATCTTGCTCAAAGGGCATAAGTTCTTTCAAGGATTTCGTCAAAGGGAAGGGGGAAGCCACCAACAAGCCAACACCAATACAATATCTACCTGGACCCTATATTGTGCAGTAAAGATCACAAACTCTAGTGCTGACAATCAATTTGCCTGAGGTAAACAATTTTTATACTAATTTCTCTTCCATGGCTGTCATATGCAAATTCAATGGCTTTTGGCCCAAAATAGATGCATTAAGACAATGGATCTTCTCCACATGGACAAAAAACTATGACATCCATTTGTGCTCCAAGGGTTTCTGTTATGAAAAAAATAGTTAATATTAGGTTTATTATTTAATTTAGGTCTAGTTAGGCGAAAGGGCACGATCATAAGATCATGCCCTTTCCCAAAGGGTGTCCATGGCGGTATTTAAGCCAGGAGCCCCATTGTAATCCGACATCATCTGTAATTTCATCTCTTATTAATAAATTATTTATTTTTATATATTCTGCATCTCAAGCTTTTTTCTGCTCCATTGGTATCAGAGCAGGTCGAATCCCACACCTGTGGTTTCCACCTGTGTCTCTCCCACACTACCCTCCTATCAACACGCCTATTCTTCCACCTCTTCCCTGTGTTGTCGTCCCACTACCTTCTCTCCACCGTGCTCCACTTCTTATCGCTCCTCACGGCTGTCGTCAACCCAGCATCCAAGAAAATACGCAAACCCTCGGAAGACCTTGCTTCTATTCACAGCCGCACCGGTTCCCACTCGTCGTCCTCGTCCTCCTCTGCGTTGGCTTACGGTGCCTCCATCAACACATTCCCGACCACCGCATCCACAACCTTCAATCCCATCGACTTCAGCATCGACTCCACCATCCATCCCCACGTCCGTTCCCGCGCCACCAACCCCGGCACTCGACCTCCACCGGCTGCCATCATGGTGACTTGCGGTCCATTGTGTGGGCTTTGTCGACGGTCAAACGGACGACCATTCGCTAGTGACTATTCGAACAGACGTGACCGTAGCATATATATATATATAATTGTATACAGTGTGAAATCTTATATATAACGTTTATTTATATATAATATATATTAACATATATATGTATAATTTTATATTATTATTATATATTAATATATAAATAATTTAATTAATTAAAAAGTTTTATATTTATTATTCAAAAAAATTTTATATTATTATTATATTTATTAATATAATATATATATATATATATATATTATAATATATATTATTAATTAAATTAAATTATTAAAATTAATTTATTTAAAAAAAAAAAAAATTTTAAATTATTAATTTAATTTAAAAAAAAACGAAGGAAAAATATTTTAGCTGGCAAATAAATACACGCCTCCGCATACCCGCTCAATGTCGACAATGACAATGGCGGATTTTCAAAAAAGGTTGGTGGATGCAGAGCAAAAGATAAGTAGCAACCACGACGAGATCAGTAAAAGAGTAAATGGAGTCGAGGGCAAGCTTGGGGAGCAAGCGCACAAAATAAAAAATCTTGAAGATACAACAAGTCGAATAGAGGTAAAAATGGAAAGTCAACATGTCCAAACAGAAGTAAACTTCAAAGAAGTCTTAGCAATGCTGACAAGGCTGTGTAAAAAGTCGAATTGTACACCTGAAGAACTGTTAAAAGAGGATGAAGAAAATCAAGAACGTCTCTCATCAGGTTCAACAAAGTCAACAAATTCTCATGAGAAGGTTGAATCCCCAAGGAAATCAGTGGCACCCCACCAAGAAGCAAGTAACACTGCCCTTACAAACAAGCAAATTTGGGATGCCCTTAATAATCAACACCCTCTTTTTGCTCAACCATTAGCCACATACCAGAAGAGGGTAAAAGTTGAGATACCTAAATTCGATGGGAACGAAAAAAACACTGTTGCATGGATAAATAAAGCAGAAGAATACCTTGAGATATATGACATCACTGACGATGATGAAAAACTCAGACATGCATCCATGAAAATGGAGGGAGAAGCATATAACTGGTATATGTGGTGGAAAAAGACAACACATGTCATTAGCTGGAGGAAATTTAAAGATGCATTCTTCAAAAGATTCCAAGGTGTAAAGGAAGAAGAATTCTTTTCAAAACTCATCAAACTACGACAAAAAGGAAGTGTCGATGAATACACACAAGAATGGGAGACCTTAGTAACACGAGTACCTGGGTTATCAGAATCTCGTTTAATTCAGTCATACATCTCGGGACTAAAAACCCATTTACAGGTAGAACTTGAGATGCATGACATTTCATCAATAGAAGTAGCAAGACGAAAAGCAAAAACAACTGAAAAGAAATTCGAAAAAATATTTTGGTCAAAAGCCGAAAAAACATATGTAAGACGAAGAACACCTCAGTATGCAGATGCAAAAAATACAAGATATGTTCCACCACATCGTCGTGAAGATGAAAAATCTAATTTGGAAGCGCAAAGGATAAAGGAGGGTAAATGCAAGTGTTGTGGTGAAAAGTGGGATCCCAAACATAGGTGCATTAAAGGAAAGGAACCAAAGAACCTATATAATTGTGAAGCAACCAATGATTCAAACAGTGAAGAATCTGATATTGAAGAAACAGAAGATGCCCCAGAATTCTCACCAGAACTAGATGACGAAAGTATGTCGCAAGTGTCATTATCAGCTATGATAGGTATATCACAACCTCAGACTCTAAAATTAAAAGGACACATAAAGAAGAACAACGTGGTGGTTCTCATTGACTCTGGTAGCACACACAATTTTTTGGATGCAACAATGGCCAAGAGACTCAATATTTTTTCATTCCCCTTACCAAAGATGAAGGTAATGGTAGCAGACGGTAAGAGGATTGAAAAAGTGGGGAAATTCCATAAGGTTAAATTGCAAATTCAAGACTTCAGTTTAGAGTCTTCATTTTTCACAGTGCCATTAGGAGGAGTAGATGTAGTTTTAGGTGTCCAATGGTTCCGAACTTTAGGTACTTATGCCGCTAATCACCAAGTACAATTTATAAAATTCAAATGGGGAGGTCAAAAGTACAAATTACATGGGTTCCAAGCACCAGAAAATCAAATTGTATCATCATCTTAGATGATGAAGATGATTCGAAAAGGAGCACCTGCTTATGTAGTACAATGTCATTAGTTAGAAATGTTATCTGCAAATATGACTAGTGAAGAGTCACCAGAGATACAAGATTTAATTAAGAAACATGAAGAAGTATTTCAAGATCTACCTCTAAAGATGCCGCCTAATAGGGAAATTGAGCATACAATAGAAATCAAGGCAGGATCAGACCCAGTTAACATCAAGCCATATCGATATCCACATCACCAAAAAATAGAAATCGAGAGATTAATCCAAGACCTCTTAAGGTGTGGAATCATCTCGAAAAGTAAAAGTCCTTATGCTGCTCCAGTGGTGTTGGTAAGGAAGAAAGATGGGTCATTCAGGCTATGTATTGACTATAGGGGATTAAATAAAATAACAATTAAAAACAAGTTTCCAATCCCCTTTATCGACGAAATGTTGGATGAGCTACATGGCGCAAGGTATTTCTCAAAATTGGACCTAAGATCAGGTTACTATCAAATTAGAATAAGATTAGAAGACGTACCAAAAACCGCATTTCGAACACATGAAGGTCATTATGAATTTAAAGTAATGCCGTTTGGATTAACCAATGCACCAGCAACCTTTCAAGCAACTATGAATGAATTATTTCGCCCACATCTCAGAAAGTTTGTATTAGTATTCTTTGACGATATTCTAATTTACAGTAAAACCTGGAAGGAACACTTGCAACATTTGGATAAAGTTCTTACACTACTTAAAGGACACCAATTTTACGCAAAAAAATCCAAATGCACCTTCGGAAAGGAAGAAGTAGAATACCTTGGACACATTATATCCCATGAAGGTGTAAAGGTGGACCCTAACAAAATCAAAGCTATAAAAGAATGGACCAAACCTGTTAATATATCCAAGTTAAGAGGGTTCTTAGGTTTGACAGGATATTACCGAAGGTTTATTAAAAACTATGCACATATAACTGCACCTCTAACAAATCTTTTAAAGAAGAATTCGTTTCTATGGGATGAGGAAGCAGGAAGGTGTTTTGAAAAATTAAAAGAAATTATGTCTAATGCCCCTGTATTAGCAACACCAGATTTTTCTAAACCATTTATAATTGAGTGTGATGCTTCTGGATTCGGTATAGGTGCAGTACTAATGCAACAAGGACATCCCATAGCTTTTGAAAGTAGAAAGCTCAATAAAAGAGAGCGCCTCAAATCCACATACAACAAAGAAATGCTCGCTATCATGCACGCACTAGCTAAGTGGAGGCAATATCTTTTGGGGAGTAAGTTCTCTATTCGAACAGACCATAACAGTCTCCAACATCTCCTTCAACAAAAAACGCTTTCCGAAGAACAACAAAAATGGATGAAAAGTTGCCGCTTTTGACTTGGAAATACTAAAAAAGAGGTAAAGGACAATTGTAGTAGCGATGCCTTATCCAGGAAAGATGAAACCAACACTACTTTTGGCCAATGTCGGTTGTTGTTCCTGAGTGGCTTAACGAAAATTCGAAGTGTAGTATGCCAAGGATCCAGAAGTAACAGCAATTAATAATAACCTTCCCAATAACTCAAAATTGAGTGGATAGAATGAATTATCCTATTGGTATAAGGAAGAATTATATCTAAGTACAGAATTTCCAAGTTTAAGGTTAGGCTACTCAAAGGAATCACATGACTCACCGTCAGCTGGACACGTAGGATTCTTTAAAAGACTTACCACCAATGCACGTCAATCCTTCTTTTTGGAAGGGAATGGAATCGCTGAAATTCAGGAAGTTATGTAGCAGATGTGAAAAAAACCCAAAAACATGTCAAAAGGAAATAAAAGCGAAAATATTACGACACCAGGATTACTTCACCCTTAAACATTCCAAATCAGAAGTGGGAAGAAATCTCAATGGACTTTATCGAAGGATTACCAGTATCTGAAGGCAAGGACAGGATTTTCGTAGTAGTCGACAGACTCACCAAATATGCTCACTTTATGGCAATAAAGAAGTCATACGCAGCAAAAGAAATCGCCGAAATATTTTGCAAAAATATATATAAGTTGCACGGTTTTCCAAAAGTCATTGTAAGTGATAGAGATGCCAAGTTCAAAGGTAATTTCTGGAAGGAATTGTTCAACCATGTAGGAACTTACTTAAATATGAGTTCCGCTTATCACCCGCAAACAGATGGCCAAACAAAAGTTGTCAATAAATGTTTGGAAGCCTACCTACGTTGCTACGCTACAGAAAAACAAAGTAAATGGGCTCAATGGTTACACCTTGTTGAATGGTGGTATAACTCCACCTATCATACATCAGCGAAAATGACGCCATTTCAAGCCCTATATGGATATGAACCTCCGAAATGGAAAGATCTAGCTATGGTCCAAACAAATCTACCTGCTGTTAAAGATCAACTAGAAGAAACCCAGAAAATCGTCCAAATATTAAAAGAAAATCTAAATAATGCAAGGAATCGTATGAAGCAACAAGCAGACCGTAACAGAACCGAAAGAGAGTTGAAGTTGGAGAATGGGTATTTGTTAAGCTCCAACCATACAAACAATTATCCTTAAAACAGAAAGGAAAAAACAAATTGTCACCAAAGTTTTATGGACCTTATCAGATCAACAAAAAGATTAGCCAAGTTGCATATGGGTTAAGCCTTCCAGAGACAAGTCGTGTTCACAACGTCTTCCACGTATCTTGCCTTAAAAGGGCCCTAGGTAACAATCAAACAGCGCAAACAACACTTCCAGCCCTAGATGATGAGGGAAGAGTCATTTTAGAACCAGAAGGTATTTTGTCTACTAGAGAAAGGAAGCTTCGTTATCGTACTATCAAGGAATATCTTATCAAGTGGAAGGACTTGCCCGAAGAAGAAGCTTCTTGGGAGAATGAAGCATTTTGTCAACAACATTCGTCGTTACGTATGCTTTGAGGACAAAGCATTCTTTCGAGAGGAAGGCAATGTTATGAAAAAAATAGTTAATATTAGGTTTATTATTTAATTTAGGTTTAGTTA
>APFE030860023.1:203204-225008 GCA_000404065.3 Pinus taeda | reverse complement strand
GATGATTCGCTCTCCTGTGTAGCAGGATGATTAGTTCTCCTGTGAGGCCTGGATTGATGTGTTCTCCATGGCGGCCTAGAGTGATGTGTTCTCCATGGTGATTGTAGCAGGATTGATGTGTTCTCCTGTGAGGATAGGATTGATTAGTTCTCCTGTCGAGGCATCCTACCCATGCAGTCTGGGACTCATGGGAAGTACCTCTCATCTGATCAATGCGCAGGGAAATGAAGTTAGGGACCATAGTAGTACCGATGGACGCATAGTTGTATCTACCGTACTCCCTATGCTAGGATGACCTCCATTGATCTGGGATCAATGATACTGGTTTGGGACCAGTGGTAAGAGTTGTACCATACTATGGCGCTGACTTCGGGTCAGTTGAGTCTGGTCTGGGACCAGTGAGAGTGATACATGCTATGACGCTGACTTTGGGTCAGTTGAGACTGGCCCGGGACCAGTGGTACACTCTCTGAGACTGCGATACTGGTCTGGAACCAGTGGTAGGAGTGGTACTTACTATGAAGCTGACTTCGGGTCGGCTGAGACTGGTCTGGGACCAGTGGTATGCACTCTGAGACTGACTTTGAGTTAGTGGAGGATGATATTGGTCTAGGACCAGTGGAGTTGTACTCACTATGACGCTGACTTTGGGTTGGTTGAGACTGGTCTGGGACCAGTGCTACATACTATGAGACTAACTTTGAGTTAGTATGATACATCCTCGATCATTTCTTCTTCTTCATAAATCGAACAAAAGCAGAGCAGAACAAAACAATGCAAGAGCAACGCAAAATAGAGCAAAGCAGTACCGATCAGTACAGGGCAGAACAAGACAAAGCAGAACAGGCAGAATAGAGCAGAGCAGGGCAAGAGCCAGGCTGTATAGAGCAGTGCATTTGATCGATGAATAGTAACGACCGATAAACAGATTGCAGATGAAGTTCTCCCTGGTTGAGAGGGAGTGTTAAAATTGGCAACTAGGGCAAAACTTCATGTGGGTCATCGTATTCATAGCTAATAATATTTTTATTAGATTCCTCTCGTCGAGAGGTGTAGGATTGATATAAAGATCATCCGATTCCGATAAGTATTCATGGAGATATGAATTTATTTTGATTATGGAATTGTTATCAAGCCGACCTACAACTCATGTAGGCTCAGAAGCCCAACAGTCGCATCTATTCAAACACCAACGTCGTGTATAAATATAAGAGGACTTTTCCTCATTTGCACTCACTCTTCTCATCACATCTCTCTCTCTCTCTCTACTGCGCAGAAATGAGTCTCTTCTCTACTGTGCAGAAATGGGTCTCTCTCTCACACATGTGAAGCCGGAAGCAGTTGAACCTGAAGCTGCAACTGCAGATCCAAAGATTGACCTGTGTGGCCTAGAAGATCTCCTCTTTGGCACTGCGCTACAGGTTCATCTGAACCTCCTCTGAAAGCCGCAACTTTTGGTGGTGGAATGAAGTCAATCCGACGAACAGTTTACAAAATATCGACTACCCTAGTTTGAAGCTGGAAACTGCTGAAACTGAAGTTGCAACTGCAGAAGTAAAGATTGACTTGCGTGGCCTAGAAGATCTCCTCATCTGAACTGCACTGTAGGTTCATCTGAACCTCCTTTGGAAGCCGCAAATTTTGGTGGTGGAATGAAGTCAATTCGACGGTCGGTTTGTGAGATATCGTCTGCCCTAGTTTGATAATGAAGTCGCTAATGCTGATGCTACTGATCTAAGGTTTGCTACTGCTGATATGAATCAGATTTATTCTACTATTTCTCTCTGCTGAATTATTGAAGATAAAAGAGGATTTGATCAAAGGGTTTCCCCACACATTGTGGGGTTTGTCCCTGGCTAGCTGCCACATCTTGTGTCTCTTGTCTTGGCTTGTTTTCTCTCGATCGTTTAATGTTTTATCTGCACTTTACTTTATGTACATGTGATTGCTAATCTGTGGAAGAGAATAAGAAAAATAAGTAAACTGTTATAAGCTAAGTCACAAGACACGTCCAAAAGGGTCCCGTGTCCGGTATTTTACGTATTGGACACGAAAACGGCCCTAATACATGTCGAATACGTTTTTTAACGTGTTCTGGAAATTGAATACGTATTCTATGGTTTTCTTCATGTCCTGAAATTTCAAAAACGCGTATTTCGTTTGTTGAAAACGTAGCCCTAACGTATTTCATCCGGTAGAATACGTATGCTGCAAAAAGTGTAATTTAAAGGCCGCGCGATGGATTTTTGCGGGTTATTTTCGTCCTGTGCTGTCTGGAGCTGTCGTGTGGAGTCTGGAGCCTGGAGCAGATTGTGGTGCGGCTGGTGCGATTGCTGTGCACTTGCAGCGTTCAAGACCGGCCCGTAAACCGGTGCAGCGTTCATTGTGGCCCATGGGTAAGCTCTGTTCAGTGTTCATTGTTCAACATTATATCCTTGCCATAAACATTTTAAATTAACTAGACAGTGGATACCCACACACCTAGCCTTTCAATCCATTCAATTTCGATATCAATCTGTTCAAGCTTTTAACTTTTAATATACTTCCATGGGTACACATGTCAAATCCAATCCAATCATAATTTTGTTAGTTCAGCGGCCCTGTACAGTTAAGCAAATGTGCATGCACATGCCACGTGCAGCCAGGTGCAGTTGAGATTTAGGGGAAACGAAGCTTGGAGACGGAAACAGAGAGATAGAGAGGGGCAAGAAGCTTGGAGACGGAAACAGAGAGAGAGCAAAAACGTGACTTATATTACATTAAAAAAAATCAAGCTATGAATAAATCAATGTATATGATAACATTGAATCATTACACTTTTGAGAATCAATACACAGTGAATTCTTAAGGCAGTGGACAGTCTTATATTGTTTGCAAAATTTCAGAGTATAAAGTGGAAGAAAACCCTCCTAATCTCTGTCTTCCTCTTCCACAACATGTCCAGAACTCCTCCAGTAAATCTGAGATAGTTTGGGATTCTAGTTCATTACCCTTTTTATCCAAAATTTTGAGACTTTAGATCCAGATATGATACTGATAAAATCAGAGATTTAAATATGGCCTGGTTAGTAGCCTTTTCCAATAGAACATTAGAAAGCTCATTTGTTTATATAACTTGATGATCCTATTGGGTTGAATGTGTGTAGAATTGGCTCTCGTATATTTTTGGAACAGCCTCAAAAACAATCATCTAGTGGTATTTTTGAGGTCTTCAATTGACTTGAGATTTTTGTATACCTTTTTTTAAGTTGGTGCCATATTTCAATCAAACCCCCAAAAGATCTGCATATTCATTGGATCTATATTGTTCAACTCTACTGTACACAGTATCTATGTTCGTTTGTCTTTTGAGATGAATAAAACATGATTTGAGCCCCCTGCTGTTTCATGCATTTTATGCCCATTACTTCTGTCAAATCTTGCAATGCCTGCATGGAACTTGGCACTGATAAGGGAGATGTACGCACAGGTAACAGGATGATATCAGCTCTCACACCCAGGCAGAGGTATCACGGCCTGTTTGTTTTCAAGGCAGCCTCCAAATCTGTAATATGTCCCTCACACCAACGAGAAAACTCAAACTTGGACCCTTCAATAAGAGTACGCTCAGCCAGGAGTAAATAAAGCCTTGATGCGGATATAGACTTGGTCTCTCAAAAAACAGAACTTGGCCCATAAGTCAGAACTTTTTACCCTTCAGAACTGTTTACTTCAACTCAGTCATGTACCAAACTTCTGGCCCTTTCACTGCTGGAAATTCATCATTACATCACTGACTAATTGTGGTGATTACACACACACACACACACACACACACCACAAATATATATATATATATATATTTATTAAATATATATAAAACGTGTCCCCCGTGTCCTGTTTCCGGGTCGCTGCGTTTCGTATTGAATACTCGTATTTACGTGTCCTCCGTGTCTCGTGTCCTTGTGTCATGTGACTTAGGTTATAAGCATAGAACATACCATAACTTAACACTAGTAACCGGATCTTACAATTAGCAGCATACTTCAAGCAGCAGTCAACAGTACCACAAAGCCATCCAAACACACGCTTTTCCATAACCCAAAGATCATGCTTGAGTTCCATGTGACTCGAGGTGTTTACTGCAAAGCAAAAGTCAGATCCAATATTAACCCAGACCATTAATGAATCAATTAGTTGCCTGAACATGACAAAGAATCAGATTCTTTCCTCTTCCTCATGTTCGTTACCATGGGAGTTGTCATGGGCTTGCATTCCAGCTATCCAAACTTCTGCATGATCTTGATAACATCCTTCCCTTGCCCAAGGGAAAATTCATCAGGGTTCTATCAGATTACTTGTCCCAAGAAATAATGTGGTAACCCAAGATCCTTCATATCCAAATTCAATAACCAACTTTCTTTCATTGAGGAAACAAGTCTTCAAAACCTATTAGAAGTAGGTCATCCATATAAGGAAACAAAATCACAGGCTAATTCTTCACAACCTTGACATAAAAGATGGAGCCAACTTCACCAACCCTTGTTAGATAAGCATTAAATAATTTGATGAACCAATCAGTGGATTTCATCAATTCAGCAGCGGAGCTTCTTCAAGTTCCTCATCATGCAGATGTCCATGGACATACAGTCCACCAAGTAGAACCAAGATTCGTCATCCAGCTCTTAACAGAGTTAGGTCATGAGCTCATAAAAGGCTCATATGGATCAGCAAAATCTCATTTGTTCATAAGGGACTTCAATCCAGCTAATTTTGTCCGCTCCCTCTGAATATATTGCTCACATATCTTGTTCTTCCATTGATTGCCATTACCTTGATAATATTATATTCCTGCAATTCACATTAGGAGATCGAGGAAGAACAAATATAACCAAGAAAGATATATTGTGACAAGAAACTGAAAGTAAAACAATAATGATAATAATCAAATCTCTTGAGAGTATATCAGCTCCCTCTTGATCTTGGTTTTTCTTCATCAGCAGATTTGCTTTGTCCATATCATCATCCAAAAGTTGGAGTTTCTTCTATCAAGTGGAAGCAATCAATTCTAGGGTTTAATTCATAAACACTAGACCTAGGGTTAAGTGCATGAACACTAAATTTATTTATTTATTTATTTAGTTTTACGTTTTATTTCTTTCGCTAGTGTTAGCTAATTCAAAGTCCAATCCTAGGCACTTATCCTTGTATCCTTTCATTATCAATCCTGGGGTACCGACCCTAGTTCTTTCAAGCCCTAGCTAGACTTCACAACCCTGAGAAAGTCTCAAGTAGATTGTAGTATCAGTACTTCAGCCAAGTGATGTCATCAGATGACAAAATTCACATCATCATAAATAAGGAGTGATTAAATTTTCAAAGAGCCATCTTCCAGATTTTACCTGAGATTTGATTGTATTCAGACATGTCCTAACTCGGACCACTCTTTGTCCAACCATAGTCCAGATCTCAGACTTTAGAGTAACCTCAAGCCCCAGCAATTTATTCCCGTAGGTCATAGCCTAAAGACCAAACTTGGATAGTAGTTTACTAGGTCTTGACCTATAGTTACCTTTCAACAGAAGTTGCACAGGGAACTTCTATTGGACTTTAAGAACATGTCACTAAGTTTCAGATCAGGAGTATAAATTCTGGTCAAGAGAGGAGACTACAGACTATCATTCTTAGTCACCCACAAGGGAAACTTCTATAGCTCAAATTTCGGATTGTCACTAGACAGATGATTGAATATCAGACTTAACATAGATTTGAGCAGATCGAACAGGGTCAGGTTTTTCTCATTACCGTAATAAGAATGCCTCGGATTTTGAATGCCACAGAGAACTTGACTTGATTATATGATTTGATTGCCAATGTGGTGGGTACACAAACTAATTTGAGAAAGCCAATATTTTAAAAGTCCAATCTTGACTACCAAAGCTACTCAGAGATCTCTGAGATATGATTTTGAACGTCAGAAAGGTAGAAGGTAATGACATTGTGGAATCCTGGATCATACCTTATATGCTCCCAAAACTCCTAAAGTTTCCAAAGGGGGAGGACTGATACTTCAACCTTGCGCCTTGAATCTGAAATAGTTTTGAGAAGAGAAAGGTGTTGCCATGATCAGACCGGTGACCATTGACCATCATCCTTTACCATACAACAGTGGCAAGACTCGGATGACACCTTCCCTTAGGTTTGAACTTCAGAACTTTAGATATAAACCTCAGATCTGTGAAATGACCTGAGAGCAACTTCCACAAGGATCTAATCTAAGCCACAGTCCTTGGATCAAGCTGCAACTACTCAGATCAAGCCTCAAACCTTCGGATCAAGCTACAAAGTATTGATCAAGCCACAGAACCTTGATTTGGTGGCACAGATATTCAGATCAAGCCCTTGGACCATTGTTACAAAAGCTATAAGATGGTGTAATGTCCCCATTTTTATTTTTCACCATAGTACAGCCAGGGTGGATTTTCAAGGCAGGGGATGGCCAGGTCAGTGGAGCAGGTTTATGTCATCAAGCGTTCCAATGGAATTTTGAGGAGTTTTTATGGGGTCTAATGGCATTCGCTTGGCATGTTCATCATCATGAGCAGCTCTGCACATCTTTTTTTTTGTTCCATGACTTTCTGATAATTCCTGTAAAACGGGGTTCTTATTGGGCATAACTTAGTTAATTACACTCAAGATGGCATTCCGAGAGGACTATTTGACAGAACACCTTAGTGTAATAGCGCGTTGGAACCGAAATGAGAAGATTTACAATATACGAATTTACCATTTTCCTTGATAAAATGACTTTAATTAGTCATTTAATTAAGGAAAAATAATTAATTGGAGGAAATGGGCCAAAAGTGACTTAAGTGAAATAAAATTAAATTAAAAGGTCACTTAAGATAAAGTCAATGGAGGCGCTTCTAGAATAATAAAAAAAGATGCTTCTAGAGGCTTGGAGATCTATCCATCAGATCTATAAAAGAGGAGGAGGAGGTCATTTGGAGACATCTGGATTTGTGTATTGTCTTTGTGGTGAGGTTTTGAGAACTTGGTTCTCTACTTCAGCAGTAGCCCCAGGACGGAAACCCTTGGGTGATTCAGTGGGAGTGGGCAACCACCCATCTCTTCCCTTGGTGGATCCATTCAGGGTTCACAGGGTGTAGTTTATTGATCTTCAGTTTGTTTTGAAGGCGAATTGTGGCATTATTGTAGATCTATTTGGGGCCATCATCTCAGCCATATTCCTGCTCTTGTACTAGCTTATTTACATATAATAAAATAAGGTTGATATCTTCTGCATATTTATATTGTCTTTTATTCAGTTGCAAATTCTATTTCCACTTTTTGCCATAAATTTTATTGTTTAATTTGTGCAAATTGTTTATGGTGTTGACAACTTAAATTTCTGAAGTATTTATGAGTTGGAATTTCAAGGAAACCCCAAATTGTGCAATTTGGGACATTACAGTGGTATCAAAGTTGTACATCCTGCCAGTCTAAGGGTTTTATTTGCAGATCAAATTGGGAGCTAGGTATCAAATTGCCTCAGATCTGGATATTCCTCAAAAGGTTTACTTGATTTCTGTATGGGCTCAAATTATTTTTCTGAAAACCCAATTCCTATCTAGTAAGAGGATCAAACGTCATTTCACTACAGTCCAAGTATTATTGATCTAAGAGGACCGAAAGCATAGTTCAACTAATTTTTGGGATCGGGGTCAACTAACTTCATAACCGAAGTTGAGTGTGATTTTTCTCTTGAGGCCTGGAGCATTTTCTCAAAAGAGGGACAAAGTTAATATTTTCATGGGGCTGTCAAATATATTTTCTGGGGATCGTAAATATTCTCAGGCCAAGTATATTGGTGGCCCAAGTTATTGAAAAAGAAAAAGGGGCCGAATTTAAAAAAAAGGGTCGCAGCGTATTATTCTAAGTAGGGGTCGTGACCAAATTTTCATTAAAATCCAATTTATTTATTTTGTTAAGAAAGTCATGAACATCATTTGCTCCATACCATTGCCATGTCGAGGGCATTTTCAGCGAGGCAAGGACCGATTACAGTCACCACTCTCTCACAAGATTATCAGAAGCCGAATCTGATAGAGTAACTGAGGTCGTCCTTTTCTCAAATCTGGACCGAGGGTTCTAGTGCCAACTACCACAATTTTTTCTAGAAGCGAGAGCCCAAGTATTATTGTTTAGCAGGATATGGATAAATTGTCCAAATATTCCAGTTATTAAAAAGAAAAAGAAAAAAAGGGGAGACTTTGAGCATGGAAAAATATGATTAGAGGGAGTCATTCAACTCCATTATAAAATTTAAAAGGCCGAATTTGTGCATTCGCTTGGAGCCTGTGCGTACAAGTTGGCGTCGCTCTGAGTGTGCCTAGTCGGTGGTGCACCGAGAATTGATCAAAGCAGCCACTTACTCGAGCTCAAGTTGTTAGAGTCATCAAAGATTCATGGGATACTTAATGTGTGGGACTCAGCATTTTTATTGGTGATCAAATCAACAAGCAACTCTAAACTAAATCGACACCAGTTTGCATAGTCAGTTGAGGACTGATCTGCTAAGGTAATAATTTTGGGACGAGTTTCTTCTAATATTCTTTTGGGCAGATTATTTGCTGATAGATCCATTTCCTGTTGGCTAAGCTCATTCTGGAGGCTAGCATCATTACAAATTTTGGTGTGATGGTGGCAGTCTTTAAGTAGCAGCTAAACGTGGAATAGAAAGACGCATTGACCGTTGCGTCTTCCCTAAGCAAAATAGAGTACGCCAGTTGCTCGCATTGTTGTGTGGTTGTTACATAGTATTTTGTCACGCCTCCTACACTTCCCTGTGTCATACCCCGGAGTGCCCGAAATTTGGCAATTATGCAGTGTACCCATCCTAATATGCAGTCCAGATCCTCCCTGAAGACTTAATGAAAACATGTCTTGAGCCTTCCCTGAAGAAGTAAGCACAAAACCCTAATTTTAGGGCCAGCGCCACTGTGACACTGGCAACTCGTGCTGATGACGAGTTGCACTATACTAACCTCACACTGGCAAAGCGATTTTTACTTGGATAATTGCGTTGATCCCTAAAAGGCAAGTTTTCCCAAAGAGGACAAGAAACTTCATGATCTAGAGGCTTCCAGAACGACGAGCTGGAGGTTGTTCATTGTGGATGTGGTCAAATTCTCACAATATTTCCCTTAGATCTTATTCCTATGAGCTTCCTCCTTGAGATGAGGACCTTCCCCTATCTTTGGAGAGATCTTAACACCCTCTCCGTGCCTATATATTCATCCTCTTCCATTCCCAAATGGTTGGTCTCTGATTATTTGCACCCTTATACTGAGATAGTGCCTACATGCTATTCACTTTGGCTTGGAGAAGGAGTGCTTGGAGAGCTTGAGCTTGGACTTGGACATTCACTCAAGAAGGGCTTATTAACATCAAGGCTTGGTTGTATGCTTCCTCTTTTATTCATTAATATATACAATTGTTGGTTCACTTTCCGTAAATGATTGTGTTAATACTTCATTTATCTTAATGCTCCTTGATCTGTTAAGTGGACTACATTCGATTATGCTTGTTGCACTTGTATGCTTTGTTGTGTCTTTGGCCTCTCGTGCAGGTATTCAAACGCTGTGAGCAGTAGGGTTGAGCCTGAGGAGCAAGCGATCAATATCTTCAACAAAAGAGTGCATTAAAGCATCAGAACGAGCTAGGTCTCCTTCCCTTTCTCTAATTTCGATTGTGATTTAGGAAAGTGTCTCGTAGATTGTCACGTTGGTTGCTAGTCCCACTCATTGGGCTAGAGGGATCGTCTCTGTCCGCAAAGAGGATTTACCTAGATAACAAAATGGCGACTCCACTGGGGAAGCTATAACCTTTCCATCCATTCCTTCGATCAGATTCTCTAATGAGTTTGACCAACCATCGATTTCTTAGCTTGTGTGCATCACTGTAGATTTATGCAATCATTGGTTTTTGCTTGAAAGTGTTCTGCCTGCTCTGATTTCGAAGATTTTTTTTATTTTTCCTTATTTTCCTCGCCCAACGTGTTTTATGCTCTGATAGAAGTGCTGCCAGTGTTGATTTTCAATTTACAGTCATGCAACTCTGCCTTTCATCGCCCTTTTCCCTTTAACAGGGGCGCTAATCCCAGAGGATAGCAAAAAATTAGGGTTTCTTCTTGTTTTCGGTTATTTTCAACCTCTGTGAGTGATTTTCCAGTGTAATTACAGTGTGTTTATCTTGATTGTTGTCCTTGTGTGATTGCAATTGTCTCTTGGCTTTATTGATGTGTACTTGAAGCTTGATTGCCTTCTAGGGTTTCTAGGTCACCCTTCACTCATCACTCTGCTTGTCTCTATGAGATTGATTGCTTCCATTTAGGAGTTTTGCTGCAATCAGGACACCATTTTCAAGTTGCTTTCAATTCATGTTTGTGAAGTTATTTTCATTAGTGTTGAATCATTTTGGTACTTTGAAAATTGCTTCTACTCCATTGTCAAAAATAGATTACAATTGTTTGCTTTGGCGGAACTAAAAGTGAATGCTTGTTTTGTTTTCATTGTTACAAAAAGAAAAGTGAAAGGACTTCTTCATTTAAGTATTTTTTAAACTATTTGTATTCGAAACCAAAAGTGAATGAAATTTTATTTTAGTTGTTTTGGATTGCATTTTTCCCTTTGCTTATGCATTAGTTTGCATTTTTTAATCAAAGTGAAAGGAAAAGAACAAAAAGATTAGTGCACCTTAGTGAAAGAAAAGTGATTTTTGTTTCTCAGAAGATTGCATTTGTTAGTGAAAGTGAGAGAGTAGGTTTCATTTTTGCATCTTGCATTGGCAAAATTAGGGAGTTATGTTTTGATGCATTTCGCTTGATTGATGCATTGTTTGGTTGTCTCTCTTCCCTCATTAGTTTAACTTTCATCGAATGAAAAGATTTCATTTTTCTCATTTAGTTGCATTATAGGAATTTAGGTGACATCGTTGAGCCATAAAATTGAAACCTAATTTAAGATAAACTTAAAATTTACCTCAATTAACCTAAGGAGCATTTGTAATCTAACACAAATATCTAGAGGTCTGGGCTAGAGACGTGTTCCGACGCCTTTAAACATAGCAGTTGTCATTAACTGCCTGCATTGTATCCCGGGGGTGAAATCTCGTTCCAGTACAGAAATATATCGAAGGTTCTCCAGTACTTTCGGGTATATAGAAGGCACTTCAGTATGGCTAGTATATGGGAACGCTCGAACCAAAGGCTATGCATTAGACAGCGCTAACACGGACTTGTGCTCCCCATACCATCAAGTTTATATTGGGAGACCCTACTAGGTTGCTATCCTTTAGCCACAGGTAACCGAGTCAGCCGCCTTGTAAACGTGATACACTGAACACATCATTCGGGGAGATCGGTCATCATACGTCAAGTCCTTGGTTTCGGCTAAGGTGTATATAACAGTTCACGAATACTTGGTAAACACTCTTGCCTAGCATTACCCTTTTTTTATTTATTTGTTGTTTCGTGTCATAAAATTAACTGCCAACGATAACATGTCGAGCTTATGCAGTTGCTTCTTCGCCTCACATTGAGTAATTCCTTGTAAATTTTAATTTTAATCAGCCCTCTACAAAATCACCTCTTCTCCTTCTACTCTTGAGAGAAAGTCATTGTGGCTAAACCATTGTGTTTACCTCACAGTTCACCTTCATCGTCTGATAGTTGTTGATTTTGGGTAGCATCAGATGTGCTCTAGCTCCAAATTTTGGTGGAGGGGCTAGAACACATAAGATCTCCAAAACCCAAAAGTCGTTTGGAGAAATTCCACCCGGATGAGGACTTATTAAAATAATTTATATTTTTAATGGGTTCCTAAGTCTAAACTTAGGAAAATAAAAATATTAATATGTATTAATAAATATATGGGTGAGAAGGTTCTAAGTGACGAGGATCAAGTTGTTTTAATATTAGCTGTTGATTAGGGACTTAATCTCGGTCATTGATTCATCAACAACAAAAGTATAAGAGGAGCCTTAAGGATTAGTCGGAGACACACTAAATTGATCAAAGAGTTTGATTTTTCTGGGGCGAGGTTTGCTGAGAAAATCGAGCTAGTGATCTGAGTTGCAGTGAGGGGCAGTTCGGCAAGGGAACTTCAGTCTGAGGCCAAAGAATACATAGCAGAGAGGCAGAGCAGCACTGGGAGAGACAGCGCAGTCCCATAAAGGGTGACGCAGAGGCCGTAGGGGTCGACACAGGTGACGCAGAAGCCGTAGGGATTGACGCAGGCCCTTAGAGGCAACGCTGGGGAGATTTTGTGGGGCACATAAAGAGCAGTTCAGCAAATCGACTTTCTGAGTAAGGGAGGCTCATTGTTGGGGTGATGTAGCTCCTAGAGGAGGTGACGCAGTTCCAACACAGAGCTTGGAGCAACCATTGCTGCCCAGCACTGGTAACAGCCAGGTCATCTGTGGGGTTTGATCATCCAGTTGTTGAATTTGTCGGAATATCTGTCTCCGGATAGAGGTACTTCTACTAGGATCTTTCTCTGTTGGGTGAGCCATATCTGGCACCCTAGTTGTATTCAAGAATCTGCTTAATAATACAAACCCTTTATATGCTGCACCAGTTTTCCCAAATTGGGTTTTTTTGGGGACAATTGTCCAAAAATAACAGTGTCCCTTGTGTGATTGTCTCAGTGTATTTCAGTTCATGATTTGTATGTATGTGTAGGCCGCAATAGTGTTTTACATAGATATTTATGTAATTTAAAAACTTGTTAATGCAAAGAAAAAGTAGGAGATCTTAAACCAGTAATTGCAATAGGGGTTTCTGATGTATAGATTCAGAAATTGTCACATGGTATTAGAACGATTGCAGATCATAGGTGACTAAAGACACCAGCCAAGAAATCCGGAGAATTTGCAGCAAAAAAGCCACTGTCCCGAGTGACAGCGTTGTTCCAGAGCCAGAGACGCAAAAGGAGGAGTAACGCAGTGCAAAAAAGGTGATGCAGAGGCTCACGCAGTGCCTGCGTTAGCACTCTGAGCCAGGTGAGGATGATGCAGTAGCTGGGAGGAGCCCACGCAACAGATGCGTTAGCCGTCAAGGCCAGTGCAGAGGCAGAGGGGGGCAGATCAGGCTCACGCAGAGCCACATCATCTTTCTAAGCCAGGAAGGGTTGACGCGGTTGACCAAGAGGAATTGATCCAACCCAGTTCTTCAAGTTGTCAGGGCTAAGGAAGCTAAGCAGATTTTCCGTTTGAGGAGCTGGTGGGATGTTATTTTTGTTGGTGCAGAACAGTGTCTAAGGAGACTGAACAGTGTCTAGCCAAGAAATCTAGATCTGGGTTGCAGCAGCAAAGGAGGATTGGAGAGGAGCGATTTGATAGTTGGTCGGAGGATTTTCGAGAGGGAAATCAAGACTCAAAGGGAGTCTAGACAGGGGTTGTTCCTTAGAGGGTTTCTTGTGCCCAAGGAATCCAGATCCAAGTCTTGCTAGATTGACAATAGGAGAGGAAGAAGAGAACCAGTTCTATTTTTTAGCAAAGATGGCAATGAATGGGTTGAGGGATCAGGAAAGATTGGACGGAGCATCCAATTTTGTCATCTAGAAGGCCAAGATCCTAGCAATCCTAGATAAACATCACATCAAGGACTATGCCTTGAAAGTGGTTGTTGTTTTGGTTGACGTTGATGCGGTAAAGAAGTACGAGGAGGCCCAGGCAAAGGCAAAGTGCCTGATCCTAGACAAGATCAAAGATCATGTAGTGCCACACATTGCTAAGGACACAACAAGGGAGATGTGGGAAACCCTGACCACCTTGTACTAGGGCTCTTCTGTGCAATGGAAGATGCTATTAGAAAATCAGTTGAGACAATACCAGATGCAAAAAGGAGAAGAGATAGATCCCTTCCTTCTCAGGTTGCAAGGGATTCGCAACCAGCTGACTTCCTTGGGGTCTACACCAGATCCAGAGTTCATGGTTAGGACTGCCCTGAATGCAGTCATCGAGCACTGGGAGACATTTGTCCAAAGTATCTTGGGCAGAGCGACTCTTCCTAGTTGGGAGGAGATGTGGGCAGCTCTTCAACAAGAAGCGCTCGGGAGGTTGACCTAGGCAGGAAGTAGTGGCAAGGGAGCTCGAGTCAAGGAGGAGGAGGAGGATGCAGCTCTTGCATCAGCGGGACAGCAGGGGCAACAGAAGAGGAAAAAGAAGGACATCACCAAGGTCAGATGCTTCAACTGTGGGGAGTTGGGACATTATGCCACTCAAAGCCCCAGGAAGAACGGCAAGGGGGAGGTTTATGACTCAAAGGCTGCTGCAGCAGAGGCAGACAAGGATATCAAGGATCACAATTGTGCCATGAGTGCTCATGCGCCTCTAGAGAAGAGGTGGGGTGACATGGAGTTGTAGTCGAGAGGACTATATGAACAAGGGCAGGATTCTTGAGGTGCCCAAACTCTTGGATCACATATGGCTGCGGGAGTGAAGTGTGATGGAGCGATAGTGGCATTACTAAAGTGCCAAAGTTTGAGGCAGCGCAATGGATGTTGTAGCAGTGTGAGAGACACAAAGCAGTTTGCAGCAGTGCATTGGTAGCAGAGGGTCAGCACAGATTCGCAGTAGAGGTAGCTTCAGGATCACGAGGCATCCAAACTGACCAGGATGTTAGCGTTTGGGTGAAGTATCAGTTATTTACTTCTCAGTAACTGTGTTGCAGTGCAGCAATTAGCAATGGCAGTGCTATGGGCAGCATGATGCAACATTTTGAGAGGGAACTGCAGTACAAATGTAGCAGTGGCAGTGGCAGAGTCATGGGCAGCAGTACAGGAAGCAACGGTGCAGTGGATGAAGGGCAACAGGCCAAGCATCAATAACACAGTGGATCAGTGTAATGCTTCTATGGGGAAGTATTGCTAGAGCACATTCCTCGCTAAGAGGGATTGTTGATTTTTGGTAGCATCGGATGTGCTCCAGCACCGAAATTTGGAGGGGCTAGAACACATAAGATCTCCAGAACCCAGAAATTAGAATTCCACCCAAATGAGTAGTTATTAAAATAATAAACTTAGGAAAATAAAAATATTAATGTGTATTAATAAAAATATGGGTGAGAAGGTTCTAAGTGACAAGGATCAAGCTATTTTAATCTTAGTCATTGATTAGGGACTTAATCTCAGTTGTTGATTCATCAACAAGAAAAGTATAGAGGAGGCTTGAGGATCAATTGGAGACACACCGAATTGATCAAAGAGTTCGATTTTTTTGGGGCAAGGTTTGCTGAGAAAATAGAGCTAGTGATTTGAGTTGTTGTGAGGGGCAGTTCAGCAAGGGAACTTCAGTCTGAGGTTGAAGAATACATAGCAGAGAGGTAGAGCAGCACCAGGAGAGACAACACAGTCCCATAAAGGGTGACATAAAGGCCGTAAGGGCTGACGCAGGTGACGCAGAAGTCGTAGGGGCTGACTCAGGCCCTTAAAGGCAGCGATGGGGAGATTTTGTGGGGCAGAGAGGGAGCAATTCAGCAAATTGACTTTCTGAGTAAGGGAGGCTCATTGTTGGGGTGACGCAGCTCCTAGAGGAGGTGACGCAATTCCAATGTAGAGCTTGGAGCAGCCATCGTTGCCTAGCACTGGGAACAGTCGGGTCATCTGTCGGGTTTGATCATCCAGTTGTTGAATTTGCCGAAATATCTCTCCCCTGATAGAGGTACTCTGCCAGGATTTTTCTCTGTTGGTTGAGCCATATCTGGCACCCTAGTTGTATTCAAGAATCTGCTTAATAATACAAACCCTCTATATGTTGCACCAGTTTTCCCAAATTGGGTTTTCCCGGGGACAATTGTCCAAAACTAACGGTGTCCCTTGTGTGATTGTCTCAGTATATTTCAGTTCATGATCTGTATGTACGTGTAGGCTGCAATAGTGTTTTACATCGATATTTATGTAATTAAATAACTGGTTAATGCAAAGAACAAGTCGGAGATGTTAAACCAGTAATTGCAATAGGGGTTTCTGATGTGTAGATTCAAATTTCACAATACTAAAGGGTCTTCACAAGTAGTTAATCCTGAACTTTCACAGTCACTTGAAGCTCAAGGCTTTGAATTTGGAATTGTCCCAAGTATCCAACCCCTTGCTTCTCGTCTTCCACCACGAGACTCATTGTCATCTCAAGAGTCTGATCCAAAAACCCCTGAGAGTCCACAGAGGTTTGTTTTATACCCTCTGAATCCGCTTTTTGATCCGTTTGTGATATCTCCTCAACATCCTTATAATCCATATGATCAACCTAGTGTTCCTTTGGAGTTATCTCCTCATCCATCTCGGATTCCTCCTCACCAATTGTTTCCACCTATGGCTTCAAAAGGTGAGATTCCAACCTCTCCTCGAGGTCCTCCGAAAGTCTCCGCTACCTACACTCCTAGTGTTGATAACGATCTGAATACAACTTTCCTCCAAAACGCTTTCCTTATGTAGAAAGAGTTCCATCTCAACCGCCTCCTTAAAACAGTGGGCCCGACCTATGCTTCCAGATGGTTATACAACCTTGGCTCGGCTAGTTTCAGGAACTCCCAGTGCATCTTCATTATACTAAAATCCAATTTTGTCATCAAATGCTATGCCTACTTCTGGTCTGTTTATTCCTAAATTGGCCTCTCATATCCCTGTACAAACTATCGTTACTTCAGTTCCGTTTCAACTGACGATTCTGTCACAACCATTACCTTCGTTTCAACCTTCCATTCCGGTGCAACCGACAATTTCGGTTTATATGTCTGTAAGTTCCTCAATTCCCCCATCAAGTGGACAAAATGTGCCACCACCTCATTCGCAGCATGGGGGGAAATCCAGATATCCCTCTTGTTTCGGGTGGAACCCATGTGAGTGGATCACAGCCTCACATAGTTGGAGTCAGTCAACCTGTTAGTGGTATTCCTAATCCCGCTGAATCATCTATTCCAATCGGAGCTAGTAATGTCCAGTATCAACAGCCTTATACAACCCTACCTTCCAACAATCTTATGTTCCATGTGGTTCACAAGCACTACAAAATCCACCTTATATTCCGCAAGTAGGTCCTCATGTGCAACTTGGTCAAAATCCTATTCCCAGTGCATATGGTCAAATCCCAATTGGAACTTATCAGTACCAACAAGGAATCCCTCAAGGAACTATTCAACAACCTTTATAGTAGCAAGGGAAACCTTTGCAGCAGCAGGGGCAACCTTTGCAGCAGTTTCAACAGCGTTTGCAACAGCAAACACAGTTTGTCCAACAACCCAATCAACCCTTGTATCCGCAAGGTCAACCATTGCAGCAGCAAGGTCAACCCTTGCAGCAGCAAACTCAACCTTAATATCAACAAGGTCAAACCTTGCAGACACAAGGCCAACCCCTGCAGCAACAAGGCCAGCAGCTTTATTACCCGATTCAGCAGTTAAAGTAACCGTATAATCCATATGTCGCGCACGATGTTTATCCACCTTATGGTTATTAACGGCTTATGGCAGGTCAATATCAACCCTACCCTGGGCACAATCCACCTTATGCTCAAGGTATTCCTCAGTGGAGGCAAAATCAAGCCCCTTGTGGTCAAAATCCTCCGCTTTGGGGGCAGAACCCTTACCAACAAGGTTGGAACTTGTAGAATGGGCCTTATCAAAGGCCTTACATGCCTTTTAAACCGCAATTGTTGTTTCTAACGATGTTGGAACTGCCCGATGTGTAGAGGCTTACTAATGATTTGATTCTTCATTCACCTTATTGACCTCCATTCCCACTAAGATTCCAAGCAATTGCCCCAAATTCGAAGGAAAAGCTAAAGAAGACCCTCAAGCCCATGTGATGACATATCACTTATGGTGTTCTTCCAATTCCTACGTTAACAATTTTGTTCATCTCCGCCTCTTTCAGCGAACCTTGACAGATGCTACTACAAAGTGGTACATTGAGTTGCTTCGAGGTACCTATGCAGACTTCAACTCTTTGGCCATGGCCTTCCTCACTCACTTCCAGTTACCGGTTCGTTATGAAACTAGTAACCACTTGCTTACATCTCTGAAACAGGATACTGCAACCCATATCTCTGATCACATCCATGAATGGAGACATTAGTCTCGCCAAATCAAGTTCGAAATCCCTAATGAGTTGTTGACTGAATGGTTCACCAAGTCATTCGTAAACAAAATCGCTGCAGATATAGCAATGAGTGGTTGTGTTACCGAGGATCAAGCCATTGCCCGTGCCCAGCAATTGGATTCGGTTTATTCCCAATCTGGCACGCTATATGAAATTTTCCTTGATGCTCCAAGGCCATCTCCGGACCCAACATCTTCGAACTCTCCAGATGCACCACCTGTTGATGGTATCACTGGATCAGTATCTCAGACTTCCACTAAAGCTTCTTCCAAGCAAAAATCTGTTTTGAATACTAGTTCTAATCCTCCTTCGAAAACCCCATTGAATCCTGGTAAAACCTCCAAGTTAATGTCGTCCAGTTTACTGCGGCAAACAAAGCCTCGAAGGTAAAAAAGAGGGTAAAGGTAAAGCAAAATCTGATGCCCCAAAACAAGATCCTCCTAAGCCATCTGTTGATGTTACCTCCAAACATAAGCCGAAATATCCTTGCCTCATTTGTGAGGAAGATCATTACACCAAGGATTGTCCCCGTCGGCAGAAGTTAGTCATTTATTGAAAGGGACCTCGATTGTATTGAAAGAGCCATTTCCATCTCAGCAGACTTAGTTGGTAGACCAACCACAATCCTCTGCCTCTTCAAGTTCTCAAGTTTACATGATGGGTACATTGTCTATCTCTGTTGTCACCCGTCAAAAAATTATCAAACTCCTCAAAAGCAGACAGTGGAAAAGGAAGTCACTGATACACCTTCAAGTCACTGATACACCTTCCAATTCTACTCCACCCAATTCTGGTCCTCTTCATATTGAAAGACCTAATAATGAATCTGCCATTTGACCGCCTCCCAAAGGTGTGCTTCCGAAGTCATCCTATAATCCGGAAGCCAGAGTTGCTCAACATTACAGTATTGTCGAAGAGTTAGCTCAAGAACCCTCGGCGATGTCTACCTTGGAAGTTCTCCAAACTTGTCCGACGCAACGGAAATCATTATTGTCTGCTATAGGAGGCATCGATCCTGCCAATTCGAACTTGATCACTTTCGATCTAGAAAACCATGTTCCTCGTCTTCCTCATCAAATTGCATTTTTTATTCAAGTCATTATAAAAGGAAAGACGATTCATTGGACTATCATTGATGAGGGTGCTTCCACCTGCATCATGTCTGTTTCCTATTGAAAAGCCATCGGCTCTCCACCTCTAAACCAGTCCCAGAGCACCTTAGAAGCCTTCGATGGCAGAGGCTCCCGTCCTTATGGTATTCTCACAAGTTTGCCCATCACCTTGGAAGGGAAGACTGTCGAGTTAGAAGTAAGAGTTGTAGATGCAAACTTGAATTACAACCTTCTGCTTGGGCGAAGTTGGACCCATGCCATGTTTTGTGTGGTATCCTCTTTGTTCCGAGCACTCTGTTTTCCTCATAAGGGGAATATTGTTACCGTCGACTAATTATCCTTTTTCTCCTTTGGTTCCTCAAATGGAAACGTCCCATATGTGGGAAATACCGATAATCCATATGAGAGCGTGAGGGCAGGTCTTTTCAAAGATTTTGCTTTAATGGGAATTTTTTCTCTCCCATCTTCGCATGTCGCCTCGATCAACATGATCTCTATCTCCAACGATCCATGGATCATCCCTACTCCGGATCAAGTTGATTCTTTTGGTGATTCTATGCCACTAAGTCCTTTAGAGCAAGCCTATCAAGAAGTTGTCTTGGCTTCAACGGTTGCTTTAGAAAGTCATACTATTCTCAGTATGCACCTGGATACGTATTCGCAATCTCCTTGGCTTGGTTCTTGGGATTCTCCGAATCCCTTGAACGATATATTCCCCACCGATGAGAGTATTGTTGAGGTTATCTCTCTTGACGAAACTCCTTGGAATGATGCCCATCATCGTTCCTCATTTCTTCCAAGTCTTAGTGAGATTCCTTCATGTCTTGAAGCTTTTGTTTCCCATAAACTGACGCATCCACTTCCAACACCTGTTTTGGTACACAAAGTTTTGTCCAAAGATAATATGGGAAATATTACTGCAACCATGCCTATCGACATTTCCATTAAACTTGGACTTGTCGAGAACATTCACAATGGGGTTTCCTGTTCTCCTGAAGAGATCATGGTTTACACTGACCTTCTTAAAGAATTTTGCAATGTTTTCTCTTGCTCGTATGAGGAAATGCCTAGTATTGATCCAACTATTGTGGTGCACGAAATACCCACGTATCCTAATGCGAAGCTCGTTCATCAACGGCCCCATCTAGTGCATCCCAGAAAGGTCGTTGCTATTAAGGGAGAAGTTGAAAAACTTCTAAAGGTTGCTTTTATTTACCCTATCCCATTGACAGATTGGGTTTCTAATATCGTACCTGTTACTAAAAAGCAGGGAACAATCCGAGTTTGTGTTGATTATCGCGATATCAATCGTGTGTACCCAATGGATAACTATCCCACTCCCTTTATTGATCAGATCATTGATGAGTGCATTAGGAGTTAGATCTTCTCTTTTAAGGATGGCTTTCTTGGTTATAACCAGATTAACATCACGCCTGTTGATCAACACAAGACTGCTTTCATCTGTTCGTGAGGGACTTTCGCTTATAAAAAGCCCCCTTTCGGTCTCAAAAATGCTGGTGCTACCTTCCAGAGAGCAATGTCATATGTTTTTCACTATGTTGCAGGAAACGTGGTACAAAGGTCCGTTTCCATACGGAAACTGGTACGAAATGCGTTTGGTACGGCTGTGAAACGCGTTTCCAGCCATACTGCCACGTTTCCCGAAACGGAAACGTGGCTAGTATGGCCGGAAACGCCACAGCCGTACGACCCACGTTTCCTCATTAACTTGTGTTTTGTTTTAATTTTTTTTAATTTGTTTTTAGGGTATGTTAGTGACTTCTAGTTGCTTTTAGATGCGTGTCTAAAATTATAAAAGTGAATTTTTGCCCTAGTGTTGATATGCAGTTCATCAGGAAGTTTGAGGCATATGCAGTTCATGGTAATGTTAGATTCTTAAAGTAAAAGTGATATTCTCCTTTATTTTTCATTTTCATCCTTTTACTTAAATTTTTAACATTACCCTGAAATGACTCAGGATGTTTGAGAGTGGTTTTGCCTTCATTGGATTTCATGTGGAGAAAGTAGAATTTTATATCTCACTCAAAATCTAGCAGACTTATTTGTTTTTCAGGATTTCAGGATTGGGGGGATTGCAATGTTTCCATTGGATTTTATCATGTACTAGGGTATGGAACTTGTATTTAATCAAGAGAACCAAGCCCTTTATGCAGGGGAAACTCCCAATAATCAAGATCATGTAGGGTACTAAGGTATGAAACTTGTATTTAATCAAGAGCACTAAGGTCATTCGACTATGTAGGAGGAGACTCCCAATACAACAGTGGTCCTTCTAAAGAATGGGATGTGGATGCAGAAAATCCTGATTTGGATTTCTCTCTTGCAGCGTTATAGTCTTTATTGTACCTGCAGCCTCATATATTAATATAAATAAAGGTTGCTTTTGAGATTTGGATATATAATAAAGGTTGCTTTTGGATATTCCGATATTTTTATTTTTATTATGTGATCATTCGTGAGTAAATGTGATGTAAATTAAATCTTAATGTTTAAGTGTAATAAATTATAATGTATCATTTATGCTTTATGATTGCACA
>APFE030860023.1:177122-203184 GCA_000404065.3 Pinus taeda | reverse complement strand
CGCATTTCCCCGTTTCCAAAATTTGGGGAGGTCGCATTTCGTATCGCTTCCCATTTCGGAAACTCGTACCCGTTTCCCCATTTCGTGCAACTTAGGTTTTTCATGATATTAAACACATTGTTCAACCTTATTTAGATGACTTACTAGCTCATTCTGCTAAGCATCATGACCATCCGAACCACCTTCGAGCAATTTTTCTACGTTGTCAACACTATAATATCCGTCTCAATCCACAAAAATATGTCTTCTGCGACGAATTTGGTCGACTCTTGGGTTTTGTTGTGTCCAAATAAGGCATACGAACAGATCCTCTAAAAGTCGAGGCTACTGTAAATTTACCCCCTCCTTCATCGTTGCACCGATTGTAGAGTTTGCAAGGGAAGGCCAATTTTCTTCTTTGCTTTGTCCCTAATTACACTGAGCTTGCCGAGGGATTTACTCGCTTGCTTAAGAAGGGGATCCCATTCATTTGGGATGAAATTGCCCAAAAATATTTTGATGCTCTAGAGCAAACACTCATCAGTGCTCCTTTATGACTACCACCGCAACTATTTCATGTACTTGGCCATGGCTGACAGTACTATTGTTATGGCGCTAGTCGAGGACGATGACGATGGCAAAGAAAATGTGGTTTATTATTTGAGTCGAAATCTTCTTGACAAAGAAACTCGATATGCTCATGTCGAGAAACTTGCCTTAGTAGCAGCCCATGTTGTTCAACGACTTTGCCATTATATTCTTCTACGGAAGACCATGGTGAATTCTGACTGTAACCCCATGACTTATATTCTGACTCATCAGATGCTTGGGGGCAAATACTCTAAATGAATTTTTATCCTGCAAGAGTTTGATTTGGAGTTCACTGCCGCTAAATCAAAGAAGTCACTCGTTTTTTCCAAATTGATCTGCGCCCTTCCTTCTGCAGACGCCTCCACTGATTTTACTGAGAAAATTCCTGATGAAACTTTGTTTCTCATCAGCACTCTCAACCCATGGTACAGAGATATCATTGTTTATCTTCAAACTCAAACTTTCTAATCTAAGTTGTCTCGATCTAACCGACGTTGCATCTGGCATCAGTCTCAACCTTATCGGATTCTTGGTGATACAATGTACCAAGTCGGTGTTGATTCTGTTCTTCGCAGATGTCTAACACTTGAAGAGGCTGAACAAGTCTTGAATGATTGCACTCCGGGGCATGTGGTGGTCACATGTCAGCCTATGCCACTGCTCAGAAGATCCTTCGTGTCGGTTATTTCTGGCCTTCTATCTTCAAAGATTGTATTTTGGCAGTTCAAAAGTGCCATGAATGTCAGATTTATAACCATAAACAATGCGCCCACCAGCACCCTTGCACCCAGTTGTTACAGTTGGCCCATTCACTAAATGGGGAACAGATTCATGACATGTACCCCTTGCTCAGTCAGGGGGCATGGTTATGTCATCGTCGTCATCGACTACTTTACTAAATGGGCCAAGGCGATGCCCACATATAATGCTAATGGTACAACTGCTACTCAGTTCCTCTTTAACCATGTCATAGCCCGTTTTGGCGTCCCTCAAGCCATTGTCACTGATCACAAATCACATTTTCGTCAGTACATGATGACAGAGCTCACTGCTCACTTGGGTCTTCGCCATGACAGCTCATCTCCTTACTACCCACAGCGTAGCCAAAGGCCAAGTTGAAGCGATTAATAAAGTCTTAATTACTATGCTTCATCGTACCATTGGAAGCATAAAAAGGATTGGCATCTCATGGTGTTCTTGGCTCTTTGGGCTTACTGAACCTCGGCAAAGACAGCCATTGGTTTCACTCCATTCCAGTTGGTATATGGTTTAGAGGCAACACTCCCTATCAAAGTGAGATTCCTTCGTTAAAGCTAGCTATCAAACTACTCCTTGATACCTCACTGGAAGAGGAACGGTTACTTTATCTCGAGAGGCTTGATGAGACCTGTCGTATTGCTCTGATGGTTATCGAAGCACAAAGAAAAACAAGTTAAATCTCATTATGCTCAAACTGTTTCTCCACGAGTTTTCACTGAAGGTGACTTGGTCTTGTTGTATGACCAAGCCAACAATAAGTTAGGCGCTGGGAAGTTCGAACCGATGTGGCACGGGCCATACATTGTTGAACGTGTCTTGCAAAAAAGCGCCTATGAATTGGTTGACTACAAAGGTAATGCGTTAGCAAAGACCAGCAATGGGCTTCATCTGAAAAAGTATTATGCGTGAATTCTGTGTAATTGCTTTTCTACATTAGTGTGTGAATTCATTGGTGTGCATTTTTTATTTTTTGTTGTGATTGGTTGCTTTGCAGACATGTTTCCTCTACTTACTTTGTGTTCCACTCGGTTCACAAATGTCGTCAAACCATTATGTTGGTTTTGCTGATGGTGCTTTTCGTAGCACACAATACTTATCCTCCACAGCTTGGGCACTCTTCGCCCCTGACGGCGAGTTGATCAATTTACAAGGTATTTGCCTAGGACAAACAACTAATAATATTGCTGAGTACAACACAGTTATTGAACTGTTATCAAAAGTAATTGCTCTCGGAATTAGAAATTTGGTTGTTAAGCTAGATTCACAACTCAGTGTGCTACACTTTAATAGTCATTACTCAATAAGAAATCCACAAATTTTGCATATGTATCTACGTGTTCGATTACTGGAAAGAAATTTTGATTATATCACATATCAGTGCATTCCACGAAATTTGAATACATTAACAGATGCATTAGCAAATTACGTTTTAGATAGACATTTGCCTCACTTATGAAAAACCAATCACATCATCATGAACACATAAGTAGACATAGAAAGATGTATATAATTATATATATATATATAAGATATAGATAGATTATAATATATAGATAAGATAGATAGATATATATATATATTATTTATTTATTGAGTCTGTCAAGGTTTGTTCATCAAAATCTCAAAAAATAAAGTGTTATGGGACACATGGCTTTCAAAGCCTACAATAGTGCAGATAAACACAACTAGGAAAAGGCTATTCACCCACATGATGCTCATGATAGCATGAGACTGCCCTGATCACTCGGCCTAACAACTGACGCAATTTTGCAGACACTACTACTATATGCCTCTAGTACCGAAACGGCATGTCATCTATAGTCGATATTCTGGAATTCCCCGAGTAATCACTTCTAGATTTCGCTCCATCTCTACCATAATATCTGTTCCTTCCTCGTATGGAGCATCCTCTATCTGGCGTGCTACTCGTTGTGCTATTAGCGACATGCCAGAAGGTCTTTCCAGTCCTAGATCTGCAAAATTATCACAAGTCAACTCTCAGATACACTTCAAACAAAATAATCATAAAACTTGAAAAATTCCAAAAAACAAGTTTTACTTGCGTTAGTCCACTGTGCACTTGGTGGTAGAGGAAGATCTGGATCTCCTCTGAAGTTTGTGCCCGCATTGGCATAGTCACCCACGACGATCAGTTGTTGGTGTAGCCAACCAAAGAACAGTGGAGGGAAATGCATCCGTTGACCTCCACCTCCTCAAGACATGATCTCACTCCATCTAAGCAACCTTAGATCTTGTGGAGTTGGATCATCCACCTCTACCCACTAGTATCGAAATAGGGGCACACGCTCCAAAAGAAACTGACCAAAATCGATCCAAAGCCGAATTGCTTCAAGTTTCCCAACTTGCCTTTGGTCAGTTGTCTCTTCATGTTGACTAGCAGCCCCTCGCATCAATTGAACATTGTCGGAGCAAGACAATCCACTATGTATTGGAATTGTGATTTCGTTGCCTCATGCAACGCCTGCGCCCCAGCTATACGAGCCATGGTGTGTAGAATCGTTCTCAAGGGAAGGTTGTCAATCATTGCTATCTTCACCTTCCCGCTCACAGTTGTCTCTGCACTCAGGCAATGCCTTCTGATCAAGGTGTTGGACGATCCTTTTCATTCAGATGGTTGCGCCCATGCCGTGGATCTTTTCACATAGTCCTTTCTATCCAGATGGTTGCATCCATACCGTGGATTCATGTTTTGATATCAAATATGTATATGTATATGCGTCCTTGATTTGCAAGTCTCATGACAGTGTTTGTTCTAGTCATTGCAAAAGCTCACAAAGCATCTCAGCCATCACTCCCTGTTCTGCCTTCATGCTTTAGGGGGCATTTGTTGCACAGTATTTTGTCAGGCCTCCTGCACTTCCCTGTGTCATACCCCGAAGTGCCCGAAACTTGGCAATTATGCAATGTACCCATCCTGATATGCAATCCATATCCTCCCTCAAGACTTAATGAAAACATGCCTTGAGCCTTCCATGAAAAAGCAAGCTCAAAACCCTAATTTCAGAGTCAGCGCGATTGTGACACTGGCAACTTGTGCTGATGGTGAGTTGCACTATACTCGCCTCGCGCTGGCGACGCGGTTTTTACTTGGATACTCGCGTTGATCCCTAAAAGGCAAGTTGTCTCAAAGAGGACAAGAAGTTCTGTGATCTACAGGCTTCCAGAACGACAAGCTGGAGGTTGTTCGTTGTTCCTTGCGATGAGGGCCTTCCCCTATCTTTGCAGAAATCCTAACTCCCTCTCCCTGCCTATATATTCATCCTCTTCCATTCCCAAATGGTTGGTCTCTGATTATTTGCACCCTTATGCTGAGATAGTGCCTACATGCTATTCATTTGGCTTGGAGAATGAGTGCTTGGAGAGCTTGAGTTTGGACTTGGACATTCACTTAAGGAGGGCTTATTAACATCAAGGCTTGGTTTTATTAATATATACAACTGTTGGTTCACTTTCCATAAATGATTGTGTTAATGCTTCATTTATCTTAATGTTCTTTTATCTGGTAAGTGGATTACATTTGATTATGCTTGTTGCACTTGTATGCTTTGTTGTGTCTTTGGCCTCTCGTGCAGGTATTCAAATGCTGTGAGCAGTAAGGTTGAGCCTGAGGAGCAAGCGATCAAGATCTTCAACAAAGGAGTGCATTATAGCATCAAAACGAGGTAGGTCTCCTTCCTCTTCTCTCATTTCGATTGTAATTTAGGAAAGTGTCTCGTAGCTTGTCACGTTGGTTGCTAGTCCCACTCATTGGGCTAAAGGGATCGTCTCTGTCCACAGCGAGAATTTACCTAGACAACGGTGGTATGACCAAATCGGAATTGAAATTTAAATGATTGAGTATGGGTTTCCTGTGCATATTGATACCAACATACAAAACTAATTCACCCGCTGCAATTATTGATCGAACTACCAGAGCACAATTTTTGGTCGGTTATGTAAGTATTGGACATTGATGAAGTTTGTGGATTGACTACCCCAATGTGATTTTGAACCTGCGCTTTTGTGCATAGATGTCATGTGTATAGCTGCTCGTAGGTCAATTTTTCCCTTGTTTCTGGAACTGGTTTAGCAGGGGGTCGACGCTGACTACTCTCAAGGCAATTTCATTGAGGAACTTCCTATTGAGCACAAGGAGAATTATTCCAACAACTATTAGGCATGGACGTGTGGCTACATTTGGGAGTCTAAGATGTTTGCTTCACAATTGGGCATTGTATCTCTATTTCATATGATTGGAGCATTGACGCAAGAGGGTTGTACTATATTCCTATTGGTGAATATTGCACACCAGGTTCCTTTTTATGTTTCCTGATATATATATATTTTGAATACCATGACATGTCCAGCACTTTAAATATTAAGTTTTATCAATAAGATTGCCACTTTTATGAGTGATGAATGTAATGTCAGTTGTTGGTTTGGAGTTAGTTCCTTCGTATGTGTACCCCAATATGTTCCTATCTTGCACCAGTGAATACACTTCACCTACAGCCATGCATTTGTGTTTGACAAGTTTTCCACTGAAAATTCAAAAATTAGTAGCATAACAAAGCTATTTCATGGGGGGAAACTTACAATTGATAGATTCTGGAGAACAGATTCTGGAAGTAGAGATTTCTTGTAGCCACTTGAGGATAGATTGTCTTCCGCTAGTGAAATCATGTATGAAAAAGCTTGATATACTAAAACATGGATCAAACCCTTATGAACTCCCTTAATAAACCAACAGCAACAAACAACAGACCCTTCTCAAAGGGGGTCTATGCCAATCTTCAGAAGGAACAGCTAAAGGATGTGCGGAAGGGACAGGAAATAGGGCACAAACTATTTGCACTTGGGACAGATTTGAAGCACATGAGGGTCACATGGAAAGTCCTTTTCAAACTAGATGAACTAGATGCACTCCTCTCCAGAGTGAGCCAGTTAGAAGGAATGGAACTCATTTGGGCTTTAAAACCAATTATGCTTGCTCTCATACAACACAAGTTCTTGGAGGAACCTTGTGAATGGGTTAGACTTCCAGTTGTATCTTGTCTCAGTAACATCATGAGACTAACAACACCTATAGCTCCTTACAATGATGATGTTATGAGGAGAGTTTTTAAGCTAGTAGTAGAAACTTTCCAAACTTAGACAACAGTGCAGGCTCTACCTTTGGGAAGAAGCTTGAGATTTTAGAAATTATGGCCATGACTAGGACATATGAAATCACGTTTGATCTGAAGTGTGACAGTTTGATCCTACAGATGTTCCAATGCTTCTTCAGCATTAGGAAAAACCATCCTGACATAGTCGTAACACATGCAGTCCATCTTGTCATCATGTCTGAGAGGTCGTGATGCCATTTGTCGGGAGTTGCAGTCCCAATTGTTGTCCGTTTGGAGGAGAGAACAGTTGGTCTCACCTACTGCTTATGAACTAGCCAAGAGGTTGGTTGAGCAGGATATTGGGTTGTTTAGGAGACAGTTGACCAAGGAAGAGCTACTCAGGTTTGAGGGATCATGCAGCAAGAATGAGCTAAGGAGGAAGGGACTTTGCTTCATTTCCAGGAGACCTTGGGGACCTAACCACTCATGCTTGAGTGACACTCAGGATATGACAAAGGTAGAGTAAGTGGAGATTCCTTCTGACCTTTAGGGCAAGGATTCTTCTTTGGACGAGTCCATGGGTTCTTCCGACGTCGCCTCCGATGAGCATGAGTCATGTAGAGTCGTTGACCGCAGGCTAGATTCATATGATGAGCAATCAGTAGACCCTATGGGAAACATTTAGGATGATGAATCACCAGTGGTGATTCAGCATGAGTAGCACATGGTGGAGCATGAGTCAGCTGAGGAGGAGGATGTGCAGAGTATGCATGATGAGCCTATTGGGGAGAGCCAATTGGTGCTTCATATTAAGCCCGTGATAGTGGAGGATGAGTAACCACCCTTAGGGTCAGCCATTGATGAGAGCAGACAGTTGTACAGACCAATGTTTTAAAACTCTGACTCCGACTCGAAAACTACCAAGGGTCGACTCTGACTCGGAAACGACCGAGGGTCGACTCCGACTCTGACTTGATATCGACTCGGCCGGTTTGATTTCAATGACTCAGTCATTGTAAAAAATACATTAAATATTTAATTTTTTATAAAAAAACAATTTTAAATATTTTCATTCATGTTTCCAAACACAAAGCTTCAGAATATAGATAGAAGACAACATATGATAAAAGTAGACTCATGAATATATTCATTATATCAAAACGGCACCCAATGCACTGTCCAATACATACATGATGATGAACCAAGATATAGAGATCAAAACAAAAACACATAACCAAGGAGGCTAGAAATGGCCTCTACAACAAAAGTAAACTGTGAAACATCACTAGTCACCACTGACCAGTACTACTGGCTACTGCTAGAGGAGCCAACATCATCTGGCTCAACCTCTGAATCAGAGTCAAACAGGGAAACCCATGGCTCCTCATTATCATCTCCAACTGCAAATGTAGTAGCGGTAGCACTAGCAAGTTGTGCAGCCATTGCACGCTGCGATAGACGAAATATGCGCTTCCGTCGTGGCTGAGCAAAGGAAGCGCCTACAACTGGAGGACTTGGGGCTGGGCCTGAGGCTAGTACAAGTGGATCTGCATTCAACTGAACATTTTGTTCAAGTGATGCCACTGCCTGTAAATCCAAATCAAGATCTTCATTAGAATCAAACTCTGTTGGATGACTCTCCACTACCCAATCTGATGTTGGATCATTATCTTCCAACACAATGGGATTTGAATCAGGTCTTTTGTTCAGCAATTGGTTGCGTCTAAGCTGGAGGTTGTATTGGACATGCACTAGATCATTTAACCATTTTTTATCCAAATGGTTTCTCTTCTTCGTGTGAATCCTCTCAAAGACAGACCAATTGCGCTCACATCCAGTAGCACTGCAAGTTTGACTCAAAATACGAATTGCAAACTTCTGCAATTGAGGACAATGGCTACCAAAATCCTCCCACCATTGTGCTGCAAAAAACATAATAGTGTAATGAGTTAACTCAATAAATTATATCCAACTCTCAAATTATAAACAATTTAACAAAATAAGTATTAAGAATTTGAAAATTGAAATTTTTGTTTAGCTGGCCCATTTGCTTCCCTTGCAATCTTTGCTAGGTTCTTCCCAAAGGTTCCTGCGGCTTTGTTGAAGGTTGTGATATGTCGTTGTTCCTCCAGCTGATCACACTCCAATGGGATCATGCGATCAATGCAGTCAATCAATCCATCTCTAACCTCCCCACTCAAAGCTCTTACCACCTGAGCTTTATAATGACACCGTGGGTTCAAAACATACCCAGCTGCATGTATAGGGCAATGGAGTTAATTGTTCCATCTTTCATCAATGATTGCCCAAATGGGCCCATACTTAGCCACTTTATCCTTATATGCCCTCTTTATTTGCTCCTTTGCTTGATCCATAGCCTCATAAATGAAGCTCATAGCCAATCTTTCCCCATCCACCAACCGCAACACCTTAACCAGTGGCTTTGATTCCATTCATCACTGGAAAATATCTTCTCCAAGTTTCTATGTTGTGAAAGCATAGATTGCAATGTCAAAAAAATGCGTTGCAAATCTAGTGATGGCAGGCCTAAAAATATCACTGCCCCCTGTGTGTCTCCTCATCAGGCTCAAAATCCATGAATGATTGTAGATAAATTTTGTTATCCTTTTGGCATGATCTACAGTGTTTTTGACCCAATCTAATTTGCCAATATCCTCAAGCATGAGGTCTTTACAATGTGCAACACATGGGGTCCAAAAGATGGTTTTGTGTTTTTCCTCTAACAGTTTACTAGCAAGAACACAATTAAAAGCATTATCTGTGACGACTTGAACAACATTAGCCACCCCCAACTCCTCAACAACCTCATCCAATAGCTGAAACAACAATTGTCCATCTTTCACCTTATCAGATGCATCAACTGATTTTAGAAACATGGTTCCCTGTGGGCAGAAAATAAGAAAGTTTATGATGGTACGGTTCCTTTGATCAGTCCATCCATCTGACATGATGTTACATCCTGTTCTTGCCCATGAGTCTTTGAAATCTTTCAAATACTCATTAATGGAGGAAATTTCTTTCTACAAACGATACCCACTTATCTCATGCATAGTAGGGCCTTTGAAGCCTTTTCCAGCAGCAAATATGGCATCAAACATAGGCTCATAATATGCTGAACGGAAAGCATTGAAGGGGATATCAGCATCATACCACCATCTACATATGTAATCACAAGCAGTCTCCCTTAATTCTTTCTTCCAATGGTCATCTAAAGTGGGCTGCAAAGTTCTACTAGCTTCAAGACCATGTGCATCTGATGGAGAGGAGGTTGTGACAGTGAAATAACTTTTGATATTCATATCACCCTTCTTTTTCATTTTACCCTTACGCTTTTCTTGAATAGACTCCAAAGAGAATAGACTCCAAAGAGGGAGGAACATATCGAAAGGGGTTGGATGCATCAGTACAAGGGATAGAAGAAGAACCCTCAAAATCAAAATGGGGTTTGGTAGCCATCATTTTTTGTATACTACTCTTCCTCCCAATTTCAGCCTCTATTTCTTCTTGCCTAGCTTTTTCTTCTTTAAACTTCTCAAAGCCATTTAACAACTCCTTCCTAATCTCCCCAATTTGTGGTGATTCACATGGAGTAATTTGGCCTCTAATCCCTGCCAAGTGTTGTTTCAACCTTTTAATGCCCCCAGGACCATCCTTAATTTTTCTATGGCGAAATTTGCAATGCATCTAACTATCAACCATTTCAACATATGCCCAAGCAGCATCTTTCGCTCTAGGTGCCATTTTTTGACTAGGAAATGAAGGGAAAAAATCTGAAAATGAAAACAAAAATAATAGCATTGCTTCAATGTTCATTTCTTTCACAAAAAACACTCTTTTCAATTACTAGATTTGCACAAAAAAATAAATAAGCAAAAACAGATTTTTAGAAGTGAAAAAAAAATACCTCTAGGCACAAAATGCCTCCTCAACGTTGCTCCAACAAACCAATTCCTCAATATTGTTGCAACAAACCAACTCCTCAATGTTGCTCCAATGGTTGCCCAAAAAGCTCCTCACTCCTACTCCAATACTTGCTCAAGACTCCTCATTGTTGCTCCAAAAACAAACTCCACAACTCTTCACAAGGTCCTCACAAATTCTCACTCAAATGCAATGAGATGGTTGTGAGGAAATGAGAGGGGTTGGGTAGGTTTTATACAATTTGAGAGAGGGAAATGGACCCCAAAGAACCCAAAGGCACGTAAGAATGGGCTTTGGGGTCCCCAAAAAACCAAACTGAACAAATAAAAATAAATAAAAAATTACACTTTTCGGCCGCGCCCACCAAGCCAGCCGAGTTGGCTCAGACTCGACTGAGCCAGCCAGGTTGTTACCGACTCGACCAGCTTGGTAACAACCCAACCAACCGAACTGAGCTAGCCACTAAGTCGACCCAGTCATGCATTGACTTGGTTTGACTCGGCCGTTTCAGAGTCAGTTTGGCCAAATTTTAAAACAGTGGTACACACAGCTTACAGGGTGGCAATATTTGCAAACACTTGTCCTCAAGTGGTGTTGGAGGCTGACAGGGTAGTTTTGCGGGAGGCTAGTAGATGGCAGGAGCAGGGAGTTCTCGATCAGAGGAGGGAGGAGCTGTTGGAGATGGTGGTACATCCATCTTTGGGCCTACATATTGATGCAGTGTAGATAGGTGCAGTGGCAGTCGATAAAGCTATAGTATTTCCAGGACACAACCCTCTCCACAAGTACATAGACAAGACTTGTAGCACATCTTGCCTGCTTTTCCTATTATAGTGAAAGGGGCATGTTTCCTTAGACAAATCTGGTTGATTGGCCAGATAGAGCATCATTAGTTGAGCAAGGACCCATATCAGCCCAGTAGACTTCTCCCCTTACACAAGTGTCCATGCATTGGATTGGCGAGAGATTGTGAGCTGGTACCCTATTGATGGAGTATCATTTTTAGTCAGAAGCACTGTGCTGCAAGAGCCCTTAAAGGTGAGTGATATTACATGCTTCAGTTGGCAGCACGTAATATTTTAGGATGTAGGTTGGCCACTCATCAGTATTTGAGCACGGCATCAACATGATGGGAATGACCTTGGTCTATGCCAGGGGTTGGATTGGAGAGAGGTGATGAGTTGGTACGCGATGGATGGAGCAGCATTCATGGTTGGAGTTATAGCATAGCAGGAGCCATGGAGCCTTCATACTTGGCCATGGTGGCATTGGGACCCAGGTGGATCTACTAGTAGCAGGTTGAGTCAAAGATGGGCATGGGATCCAAGTATTGGGGGATCCAGTCATGTTTGGATTGCTTGGAGGCATGATGTGGACCAGTGGTTCATATGGGATCTTGGTATCAATTTGCAGATGCCTTTACAATGGATAGGTGCGGATTACATGAGGGCAAGCAATCTTGGGGCGGGAGGATTTGTAATGTCCCCATTTTTATTTTTCTCCATAGAACAGCCAGAGTGGATATCCAGGGCATGGGATGGCCAGGTTAGTGGAGCGGGTTTATGTCATCATGGGTCCGAATGGAGTTTTGAGGAGTTTTTATGGGATCCAATGGCATTCACTTGACATATTCATCATCATGAGCAGTGTCGCAAATCTTATTTTTGGTTCTGTGACTTTCTGATAATTCCCGTAAAACAGGGTTCTTATTGGGCATAACTTAATTAATTACGCTCAAGGTGGCATTCCGAGAGGAATATTTGACAGAACACCTTAGTGTAATAGCTCGTTGGAACAGAAATGAGAAAATCTACAAGATGGGATGCTGAGAAGCGATTTCTGGTGACCGAAGAGTATGGTGGGCTATTTACCATTTTCCTTGATTAAAAATGACTTTAATTAATCATTTAATTAAGGAAAAATAATTAATTGGAGGAAATGGGCCAAAAGTGACTTAAACAAAATAAAATTAAATTAAAAGGCCAGTTAAGATAAAGTCAGTGGAGGCACTTTTAGAATAATAATAAAATAATAAAATAAGATGCTTCTAGAGGCTTGGAGATCTATCCATCAGATCTATAAAGAGGAGGAGGAGGTCATTTGCAGACATCTGGAATTTGTGTATTGTCTTTGTAGTGAGGTTTTGAGAACCTGGTTCTCTACTTCAGCAGTAGCCCCTAGACGGAAAGCCTCGGGTGATTCAGTGAGAGTGGGCGAGCACCCATCTCTTCCCTTGGTGGATCCATTCAAGGTTCACATGTTGCAGTTTATTGATTTTCAGTTTGTTTGGGAGGCCAATTGTGGCATTATTGTAGATCTATTTGGGGCCATCATCTCAGCCATATTCTTGCTCTTGTACTAGCTTATTTACATATTAATAAAATAACGCTGAGATCTTCTGCATGTTTATATTGTCTATTTCCCGTTTTTGCCATAAATTTTGTGGTTTCTATTTCCTGTTTTTGCCATAAATTTTGTGGTTTAATTTGTGCAAATTGTTTATGGTATTGACAGCTTAAATTTCTGAAGTATTTCTCAGTTGGAATTTCAAGGAAACAACAAAGTGTACCATTTGGGACATTATAGATGGTAAATATCGAACTCAGATGATCTTCAAGGGGCTTGTGACAAAGGATCTCAGACGAGGTCTATTGATGATGGTGAGAAGCTGATCAATGACTTCTTCCAAGAAATGATCCACAACTTTCTTCCCTTACAACCTGCTCTGATACCATGTCAGAAATTCATATACAGTGCAGTACAAGCAATGATTTTCAAGTTTTTCTGAACTTCAAATAGTTATCTAACAAATATACTTCAACAATAGTAAGGAGAAAGCAGAGATCATGAAGCACAAATTACAATAAGGGACACCAGAAATTAGGTCCAGGACCAGGGCAAAACCCCACAAGGGGAAAACCCAACCAATTCCTTTCTTCCTTCAAAATACATCAATACAAAGGCTATACTGATCCAGGAAAGCTACCACAAGTGCAAAGTCTGAATGTTAGACATCCAAAAAAATTCACAAAGGAAAGGTTGAACAAGACTGGAACATACCCTTCCTTAAGATCCAACCTTAACCAGTAATACATCTAAAAGAGAAACAATTCAGATATGTCACCACTGGACTAGAATCAATTTCACAAAGCTCAGATCTGATACCACAGAGATCAGATCTACCACCATAGAGTTCGGATATGTCCTCACAGAGCTCAGATCTGTCATAGTGCTTGGATCTATGTTACAGAATTTGGATCTGTTACCACAGAGCTAGGATATGCCAACACAAAACATAGAATAATGTCACAGAACTTGAATCTGATACCACAGAGCTAGGATCTGCTACCAAAGAACTGAGATCTATGTAACAAAATTTAGATCTGACACCACAAAGTTTAGATCTGCCAATAAGGAACTCGATCTAGCTCACAAATTTTAGATCTGTCATCACAAATATTGGGTCTGCCAACAAGGAACTCCAATCTGTTGCCACAGAATTCAGATCTGAGATAAATATACCATTGACTTGTCTAATCACTGATGATCTTGAACATTTGCTGCAGAATACATATAGATGCTACAGAATTCGAATGAGACCTTCATTGAACTCGGAACTATATGTCAAACTTTAGATAGAGGCTCGGATAGATACCACAGAGATAAAAATGTGATGTAGACTTCAGCGAGAATAGAGAGAAGATATCGCTCCTTCATAGTCGAATGAATATGCTTGAGAGGTGAATTGCCTAACAAGGAGAGCGAGTAGCCTCTTTTTATATCCATCAGGATGATCTAACTGTGTCAATGAAAGCAAGCCAACTTGACTGCCTAGGCACTTGAGGAGCCTTCGTAAATTGTGGAGCCTTCGTAAATTACAATTATAATTTTCCTCCTTTCAATGCCATGTAAAATATGGCTTACAAAATTTATTTTGATCATCAAGAACATGATAGAAGGCAATAATAATTTATTTTTCAAGTTACAATGAAAATAAATATTTCATGAAGACTGACCATAGCTACATTTTCAACATGATTTGATTTAGACTTATAGCAAGATTATTTTGAACATTGCGGGCCATTTAGAGCCTCAATGTATTTGTATTTTGATTCAGTTATGTATTGCACTCAATGCCATTTTGCTATATTCATCCTTCCAATGATATATACATGAGAAAAAATTTCATATTTGTGTCTAATGATTTGGATGGCCTGCAATATATCTGTATTTTGATTCAGCTATGTATTGCACTCAGTGCCATTTTCATATATCTGTCCTTCCAATGATTTATACATGAGAAAAAATTTCATAATTGTGTCTAATGATTTGGATTCGTGTGGCTGTACATGAACATGTATACCTTTTATCAATATCTGAAAATTTATGTATTTTTTGGTCGACAAATTTTTGCCACTTCCAGTCGGTTTCCAGTTTTTGGATCAAGTGGTTTAATCAGCACTACGATTCCAATAACATTGATAGAGACACAAATAGCAATGAGGAGAGTATCCAAGATGCCAAAGTCTCTAAGTCTGTGGAATAGGGTCTCCCTCAAAACCAAGTCCAGCACCTTTCAAAAGTCAACAAAGCATCCAAAGACTTTTGAAGAGTAGTGTCTCAGACTCTCACTTCCTCTATGATGTCTCAGAGTGTGAGGATATGGTCAATGGTATGATATACTAGGGTTGAAAGCCTGCCTGACCCTTTGCCCAAAGAATTCCCATCGACCTACTATTGTGGTCATTTGTTGGACATTTATAATATTAACTTATCTATTATTCTCTACCCAATTCAATCTCCAAGTCCTAAAATTATATAGCACTAAAAACTAATGAGATTTTTATTAAAATGAAAATTATACACACATAAAAAAACTGTGTGCAGATATAGTTATTACATAGCACATACACACCTCTCGACTTGGTAGAGAACTCTGTAGGCTTTCCATAGGAATCAATGTCAGGAGACTTCAAATGCACTACTTGCTCTCCACTATCAACATCCCAAATCTCAACCTGTATTTGAGCATATGTAAGACTAAAATGCAACAAAAGAATAATAAAAATGAGCTTGATTTCTGTCAACACAATCAAAGATCATAGAACATACCACTGATGGTTCCTCTCCAGCTATAGCCATAAATACTTTTCCCTGACCAGAGCTTAGAGGTGGTGGAGACACTATAAGGAAGATAAAACATCATCAGTGAACAGGAGCATTGTTTGTGCAGCCTTCAGCATTAATAAAACATAATGTATCCTGACAATATTGAAGTACAAACCCATAGATATATTTTCGTTTTTTTTAAATGAAATGTTTCCTTTGACTATTAAAAAAAACAATAATGTACATACAGGGCAATTTATACAAAAAGTGTGGGTTGCTTACCACAAGCTATCTAAATGTTGGGTAGGATCCACTATCAAAGCTTCCCCACAACACTGTAATAATCAAAACTGCCACTTGGGCATACATAAACGCTAAAAGTAGTCCAACTGGAATAAATCCATAACTAAATAATAAAGTCTAGTCTCCTGGTATACATATCCAAAAGCACACATAACAAGGGTCACAACTCAGGCTGTCGTCAAGCCCATAGATATAATCACATTAACAATTTAGTGTGCTATAAAATGGGGAAAGGGCTAATTTATAGGCAAGAGTTTTAGGTCCCTGTACTAATGCTTTATTTATTATTTTACTTTTTTTAAATCTGTTTGTTTCCCAAGCAGATCATCAAGTGTTTCTAATCTGGAAACACATCCTTGCCAGATCCAAAACAGATTTTGCCTAAATCCAGATCCGGATCCAATCCATGGAAATGGCTATCTTGGATCAGACCCAAGCAGAGACGGTAACTTAGACTAAAACCCATATATTAAGAAAGAAAAACTTTAGACTTAAACCCATATATTATGAAAGAAAACAATCAACATATCAATGCCATTACTCAAACATCCAATTACAAAATTCAAAATCTCCACTAAATAATATCTAAAGTTGTATATAGTTGACGGAAGAACACAACCTACAATGACTTAGCTCTTTGCCAACAACTAAAGGGAAGGACTCTTAAGATTTCCCATCTTTACGTTTGACTGAAAACCTTCTTGGGCATATCTCAGATTACTTTTCAATGCAGAATGTTCGTATTTACATACATTTGCTTTAATTTACAATGTACATGCAAGTAGATAGTATGGAATATAGCAAGTGGGACCAAAACGAATTTGTTGGTTCAATGAGCTTTAAATGGAACAGATGGCAGAAGACAACACAATTGTAATGGCAATATAGGTAAAGCCCAGCAACATAAAATCTCTGAAGCAAACAAAGTTCGTTCTTCAGTTGAATACTCCAGAAGACTTGGAATATAAAGATCTCCATTGAAGATACAAGAATATATATTAAATGTATGAATGAGAATAATGGTACAATGAGAGTGAGGGGCCTGCTTATATATTAGGCAGATGCCTCTTCATAGGCCATGTCCCATTTAGACATGCCTCTTCAGTGTTAATTACTAATTAACTAATAGTTATTACAATTATCCTCATATGATTTATATATATTTATTCGTAACAATCTCTTCCCCACCAACTACTGGCCAGACTTTCAGTAAAAAGAAATTTGCTAATCCATTAAGCTTTTAATGGAGCAAACAGTAGAAAACAATACAATTGTGATCATAGTCTACTACATAAGGTCATGTTGTGTTCAGATTGCATTTGTACACCATCTATTTCAGTTCAAAGTGTTTCCATTTTATAAGCTAGTTGTTTATGGATATAGTGATTGGTCGATTAGTGAAATGAAGTTGCAGCAGTGTTGAGCTGGTTTATAGGCATAGGAAAAATAGCATAATCAAAGTAAAAAGGCCAAAAAGTTAAGGAACTCAGTAGAACATTAGTCCACATGGACCAAAACCACCTAAATGCAGGGCAATTTCAAAAATTCAAATGAATTATTTATGACAAAAAACCTACATGGATGGATAGCACTCTAAAGGTAGTTTTTAGTGCATTTTGAATAGCTTCAAAGTTCAAACTTCAAACAGAGCTAAAAATAAAAAATTATCATCATTTTACTAAGGGCTCCAAGCTGAAAATGGCTAAGTAAAATCAGTTCTATTATAATAGCTCATTTCTCTTAGGAATGCAGCATGATGCACCCCAACCTTTTGCTCTACATCCATCCCACAGAATTTTGGTTGTGCATCCTGTGACAAAAACATCTCCAGTTTGTCACAGGAGTGTTTGACCCAGTAATTTTAGGCAGATTTGCCCATTACTATGTGCAACAACCACCATAATTGCAGCTACAAGAGTCAATCCTCGTAGTAACAAGCATATTTGTCTATAGGCTGTAAACAAGCAGAGCGACATTGTGATAGGTTGTTACAGGGTCATTTCATGTCATTACAAGCAAAGATGCTTGTAATTACACGGTTCAAGCCCTGTAGTAAATGCTGTTATGAGTCACGACCTTCGACTCCAAACTAATAAGATATTGAGCAAACAAAGAAGATGTCTTCTTCAAGTGGCAGAGAGGTCATGAAAGCATTCATGGCAGGCAATTTATAATCCAGATTCAAAAGTAGTATCCCTCGTACAAACTCAATTTGCACACAATTTCCCTATGTTGAAAAAGTCAGCATCAGGATTAAACAGGCAAGGGTCCGAAAAACAAAAAAAAATCATAAAAGTCAGAAAAAAATCAGTAAAAATAGGCAAAACATTGGCAAATTTAAAAAAAAAATACAAAAATATCCATTTTTTTCAATTGTTAGCATCTGTAATGTCCCCGTTCCCATAGGAAGCTTATGACGTAGTCCGCTAGCTTAGAGTGGTTCCATAGGCTAAAGCGGGAAAATAATTAATAAGGGGACTTAAATTTGCCTAAGAAGTCTTTATTAAAAAGGGGAAAGGATGATATTTCCCAGGCAAGTGGGGATGTCACTTTAACTTCATAAAGTGAAGCATCATAAAATGACTTTATAAAAGTGAATTTAATAAAAAGGAAAAAGAAAAAAAATAAAGAGAGAAAAAAGGGAAGGTGAAGAGGAAAAGACAAAAGGGAAGGTGAGGATGAAAAGACAATCCCAAACTCATTAAAAATGGGAATTGAGGAGGCTCCCTGCATTCGTGCATTGTGTGAGTTTGGAGAAAGAGCTCTTGGAGGGAGTTTGAAGGAGAAGTTGAAGGTTTGGAACCCTAGCTGCCATAGCAGACTTCAGTGTTGCAACGAGACACCCTAGTTTAGGATTCGAGAGTGAAATCATTTAGATTTCACCACTGAGCTTCAATGAAGAATATGATTTTCCAGAAATAAAGAGGTATACTAGTGTTCCGGTTGATTTTATGGTATCATTAGTTATTTTCCATCTCATTGTGACAGGCTGGGAGATGCCCATAAGATATTAAGTGTCAAGCCACTGTTGGGGTCGATTTGGTAACCAAAATCCATACAGCCAAGGGAAATTGAATGATTGGTGCCAAGGATGAATCCTGGAGTTTGAACAGACCCCAAAGACTTGTATTTCCTTGCTGGTCGAAGTCTACAGCTGAGGCACAAATTTGCTAAGAGGAACGAGGTTGAATCCCCTCTCATTTACTACTGGACAAGTTTACATTGGGCCGTGAATCTCTTGTTTGCTGGGGGAAATTCCTGGATCATGCTCCTTTCATTCTTGCTGTACGTTGCTTGTTGGGGGCATGGAAAGGAGTTCTGAAGCTGCTGTTTATGCAAGCACATGTCCAGACCAAGCCTAGAGGCCAAACGAAATCCATAACAGCATATCCTTCAAGCTGGCTGAACATAGAGACTGCTGGAGCATTTCCTATCTGATTGGGATGAGTTAGAGAGGGTTTGGCACTGCTGTACGTGACTCTAGAGCCTAAAATGCATGGTTGGTGCCCTTGAAAGATTGTTGAACTGAATGTTGCCTTGCTGGAGCAAAGAACCAGGTTCTGCTAATCCATTGAATCTTGAATGTACTTGCACATTGAAGAAACTAAAGGTTGTTGTTGTTATTTTATTTGTGGTAAAGTGATGTTCCAGATCTGTATTAATTTCTGAGTAATTAGTTTATAACAGCGAATCCACTGGTAGTTATTTTGGGATTGCCATTGCCACTATGTGCCAGTGTTGCACAAATCGGCAAAAAATCGTGATAATATCGTATTATCACGATGTTTTCAAATTAATGATTAAATCGCAAGTAAAAATCGGGAATTTTTTTTTGGCCAATTTTTTCAAAAAAATCTCGATTTTTACACAAAAAATCGTGGAAGTGTCGGGCAGTGCATGTTTAATAGGAAAAAACCGATTTTTTTTGTTCATTTCAACAGCAAAGGGCGCGGTGAAGCTTGGAGCATTGGAGAAATAGAGGGTTGGAGATTTTGGAGCTAAATCAAGTACCTGGAGTCTTAAATCGAAGAGTGAGCTAAGGAGGAGAATCTAAAACCGGTATGGGCACCATAGTTTTGTGTTTTCATTGTTTTGTAACTTTGTTTTTGTTTTTTTTTCATGTTTTTAGTTGGATTTGGAAGGAGGTTTTGTCCAATGTAATATTTTTTTAGTTTTTTTGTTGGGTTTGAAATGGGCCCATGGGGTTTTTGACATTTGCCCAATGTTTTTTTTTTTGTTTGGTTGGGTTTGGAATGGGGTTTCTAAAATTGTATGTATTTTTTTTAGTTTTTGTATATAAATAGTAAAATACTAAATTGTAAGTTTATAACTTGTAAATACTAAATTGTAGTCCTTATTTTCCCGTAGGTTCACCGAAACACCATTCAAGTTTTTAACTTCAAAGTTCAAAATCAAACATGCCAAGGAAATTGGACCCTTTCTGGAAATTTGGTGAACTTGCTGCTCCGAATGATAGAATAAACTTTTCTTGCAAGTTGTGTGGGCACCATATGTCCAAAGGGGTGTACAGATTGAAATATCACATTGCACAAATCCCTGGATTTGATGTAGAGCCTTTCTCAAATACAAATCCTGAACTCATCCGAAGAGCCATGAAAGCATTGGAAACTTTAGACCACACTAGAGAGGCCAAACAATAAATGAAGAGGCAACTAAGAAAGTCAGCTGAACAAGGAAGTGGCAGTGGTTCTACTGCAGCATCAACCAACCTAGTAGCTACCTCATCTTTTTTTGTTCCTCGAACCACACCTGGTTCACAGCGATCTATCAGTTCAATGCTAAAAAGAACTAAGAAAGAACAAGCTGACAAATTGCTGGCAAAATTTTTCCTTTGAAGTGATAGATCGTTGTAAAGAATAATCCATTTTTCCAGCCTACTCTTGATGTGATTGCAACCGTTGGCCTAGGGTACAAAATCCATTCTTATCATGACATGAGAGGCCAGATTCTTCAAAATGGAAAGCTTGACTGCACCAAAAGATTGGAGAATTTTAGGGAATCATCAGCACAAATAGGTTGCACTGTGATGTCAGATGGTTGGACTGACCAAAAGGGGAGAAACCTTATAAACTTCTTGGTTAGTTGTCCCAAGGGGACTATGTTTAGCAAATCTGTTGATGCATCTGCACAAATCAAAAATGCAAGAACTTTATGTGATTAGCCGGATGTGTTTATTTTGGAGGTGGGTGCAAAAAATGTTGTCCAAGCCATAACGGACAATGCTGCAAATTATATTGCTGTTGGCAGGATGCTTATGGACAAGCATCCTACTTTATTTTGGACACCTTGTGCTGCATACTATATTGATTTGATGTTGGAGGACATAGGGAAAATTCCGTTTGTCAAAAATATTGTTGAGTCATCCAAAAGCATTACAAAATCTATATATAACCATACATCTGTGCTTAGCTTGATGAGAAGATTCACCAACAACAAAGAGTTGGTGCGCCCCGCCATTACACGGTTTGCCACCAGTTTCATATCTCTTCAATCCCTTTTGAATTCTATGTGGGATGTGAAGAGAATGTTTCTTTCAGAGAAGTGGCGTGCTTTGCCAATGAACCGCAAACTAGAGGGAGAGGCTGTATGCAGACTAGTTTCATACTAGGAAGACTTCTGGGCGGGAGTGCAGAAGGTGTGCGCCGTTACTGAACCTTTGGTAAAGGTTCTTCGGTTAGTTGATGGTGAGAAGCCTGCAATGGGCTATTTGTATGAGGCCATGGACAAGGCCAAAGAAGCCATTCGGGCCTACTATGATGATAAGGGAGATGAGAGGTTTCAGAGACAACTCCTATGGGGAGTGATTGATGAACGATGGAACAACACACTCCATCGTCCCATTCATGCTACTGGGATTTTCCTGAACCCCGTATTTTCTTACGCATGTGGATTCGTATTTGATGTTGAGATCATGGATGGATTCTTAACCTGTGTCCAAAGGATGGTGCAATTTGCAGCAGAACATACAAAAATCTCTAAAGAAATGAGACATATAGGATGGCAGGTAGCACATTTGGCTTTGAGATGGCTCTAACTGATAGGACGATTAAAATGCCAGGTATATTTTAGTTTGTTTCAAATTTCATTGTCTCTTCCAATTCCATTTTTTTCTTATGTTTATTTAAAATTTTATTTGTAATTTTGTTGTAGATGCATGGTGGAGAATGTATGGTGCCAAGGTACCCCTTCTACAAAAGCTTATCATTCGGATCCTCAGCCAAACATGTAGCTCCTCATGATGTGAGCGCAACTGGAGTGTATTTGAAAAAATACACAACAAGAAGCGCAACAGGTTAACACTTAAAAAATTTAAATATTGCAAATTTCCAAATAAATTTTTGAATTCATTAAACAATATTTTTTTTATAATTATTAATTTATTATTTCATGATCTTTGTACAGGTTGGAGTCCTAGCGACTTAATGACATGGTCTACGTCTACTACAATCTTCGATTGTGGGTGAGACAGCTTGAGAGGACACCTAATATGGAGGCCATCTCATTGGATGGGATTGACACCACTACTGCATGGAGGGTTGAGTCCGAGAGGCCTCTCATGGAGTCTGTTGATGATTGGTTAGTGCAGAATGTAGTGAAGGCGAGGAGGAGGAGGAGGAGCAGGAAGAGTTGGAGCAACAGGAGGAGGAGGTGACACCACCTGCTCGGGCTACCCCTGCCACCGGTAGAGGACATGGTCTACCTCCTATAGCTCCTACTCCTAGTTCTTCAGGTTCTATAGCACAGCAGACGCCATTGCCAATTCCACCAGCACCAGCATTTACATCTAGAGGGAAAGGGAAAGCTGTGGCATTTTCTCGCAAGAGGGGCAGAGGAAATCAATAGTATTAGACTTTAGTTATTTTGTTCATTTCATTGTATATGACATTATGACTCATGATATGAGATACATTATTATATTTTTTGTTGATATTTTAAGGCTGAGTTGGGACTCAGGAGTCGGGACTTACTATTCAGGACATGATTCACTGTTATGTGTGATTTTAGCACTAGAAATGATATTAAACATCTTATATATTAGTTCTTTTATCATATTTATGTGTCAACGTATTTAGTTTATGTTGTAGATGGTTTAGATATTAAAAAAATTGAAAAAAAAATGAATATTTTTGTACCAAACAATTTTTTCCTGATTATTACCGATTTTTTCTGATTTTTTCCCCGCACTGAAACTATTCCGATAACGATTAGTGCAACATTACTATGTGCATCTAATTGAAGCCATATATTTCATGAAATAGCCATTGCGTTTGCAATAATTATATCTCTCCTACAACAGTGCGTTTGTGACTTGTTTGACAGAAGTTCTCACTGGGAAAACATAACAAAAAGTTCAGAAATTTTATATTGTAATTTTACAGTGGTATCAGAGCCTTAATCTTGGCTCAGCCTGTGGGTTAGGCTTGAAAACAGTGGGCTGGAAAATTCATGACAGAAGAAAATCCATACACAGGAATAACATATAGGAAGAAACATATTTACAGACAACCAACTCCCCCTTCAGAGGAAGATATCCCTGATACAGAGAGTGAAGAGACACTAGAAAGGGGCAAGGGGTTGGAGAAAACACCCGAGTTTGAAAGGCCAGATATGAGGGATAAGGAGGAACAAGCTTTTAATAGCTTACTCAAGGCCATAAATGACTTGGCCAAGGGCCAAAAAGAGATGGTGGAGGCAATGAAGGGTACGACACACACAACGGTTTCCACTAAGAGTCATTGAATAGGAAAGGGTCCAACAGTGCTGAAAGCAGTCAAGCCCGGACTTATCTACAGAATCCATCCCGCACTGATAGCAAAATGGCCAAACTCAATATGCCTCAGTTTGTGCAGCAGGCTACAAAAGACTTAACAAAGCAGCCTGATTTTGGAATCCCTTATGCAGATTACATGGAACAATATCAATCTCTAGAACAGGATTTCCACGCTGCTATGAGCTTCGCTGATTTCTGTTATCTTCAACTAAAGAGCAGGCCCAAACCATCTCAAACGTTTCCAAGGCAAAATCATGAGCTGCAAAAAACACTGGGGAAGGTGACCATCCCCTGTTTTGATGGGTCGTCCAAATACTTGGTTAGATCATGGGTGCAAAAATTGGACACTTATTTTCAGCTACATCATATTACTAGGGAGGAGGCTATCAAATTGGCCACCCTGCACTTGGATGGTGAGGCCCATGAGTGGTGGTACCATGGGTTGGTGACGTTGGGGCATCACAACATCACCTCATACACAAAGTTCACTCAGAGGCTTATTGAGCACTTTGACAGAAGGATCCGGAAATACATTTTAGAGAGTTGGCACAACTCAAGCAAACAGGGAGCCCAAAGGCTTATATTGCAGAGTTTCAAAGACTGGCGGTCATGGTTACAGATATTTCAGAAGCCAGATCGGTGAAGCTATTTGTAGAGGGGTTGGCAGAACCTCTACGTGGATAGATCAAGAGTTTTGAACCCACCAAACTTCGTGCAGCGATCAATAAAACCAGCGACTTACAGGATGCAGCTTCCAAAAATAGACTCACTCCTAAACTTTCTTACCCTCATAGGGGTAAAGAGGTCAAGCCCTTTCAAAAGGAGTGGACTGGGAAACCAAAACTGGACGAGGAGACCCAAAAAGAGTTGATGAAGAAAAAACTTTGTTTCAGCTGTCAAGAACCTTGGGCACCGGGGCACAAGTGTGGGGGCAAAGACAAAGCAAGCAAGGCCCACTACATTGAGGTGTACTTAGACAGTGACAATGATGACAATGATGAGGAGCAGGCACACGGACCAGTAAAAGGATTTTAGACAATTAGAAAGGCAGGAAGATTTTCTTATTCTTGATAATTACTTGTGATGTTCTTGATTTGTTATTACGATTATTTATATCTTCTTTCCTTTAGTTCGTTAAGTAATTACTTAAGCGAAAGCACATAAAACAATGGACACCAGATGTAAAGACTATGCCAGGGAAAAACCACCCCTCGAGGGGAAAACCCAGTCAAAATTCTCTTCCTTTCAATAGTATTCTTTGAGACTCTTCACCCTAGACACAGACTAGACCTTCCCTCCACACCAAGTCAGCCTCCCAGATCTTTGACCTCTCTTCCAACAACTTCGACTATATACCAGCTTCCAGCATCAACGAAACTTGGAGGACTTCGATCTCCCAAACTAGGGCACGAAACAAAGAGAGAGGCACTAAAATTTCATTTTTCTTCTTCTCCTTAGACTCCACTCAACTCGCACTTGCTTCGACTTCTCGGCTTCGTACTTCGCACTTCCTCCAGCTTCAAGAGATATCGAACTTCTTGTGTGAGAGAGTGTTCCAAATGAATTCGACTTGCTTGTATTTATAGGCTCCATGTGAGATCGAATTAGTGTCCTTATGCCGACTTGATCTGTTCTAGGCCGACTTGGTGTGGGGTTACATAAATTATATTTGACTCAATACTTAAATCCTAGAAGTCCTCAATGGGGACATTGACCTAAAACATGGTGACCCAAGCATGAAACCCATGTTTTATTCTTTTGACAAGTACATTACAAGATGACTCAAATACATTAAATGAAGACCGAACCTAGTTACATTTTCCAACACTCCCTCTTAACTAGGGAGGTATTCATCATATACAAGTACAAGGAAGATCTCAACTATATGAACCATGAAGAACTTTTAGGCACTGCAATGCCATGGACTAGATTCCTGGTCAGGGCAATCTATCCATTGGTCTCTCAACAATTTAGGCAATGCAATGCCACAGACTAGATTCCTGACCAAGGCAATCTATCCAAGTGGGAATAAGGTGGACTCAAGCTTTTAGCCCCTCTAGGTACCATCAGGCTTACTTGCTAGCCACCAACCCAAAGATCCAGGTGTGTATCCAAAAACAGAGCTCTATAATCAACACCACCTTTCCAACTTCGGGACATAGACATCAACACAATGTGTCAGCCAAATGTCCTCCCAAACAATGCTTCACTCACAAAGCTTTAACACACCTTGATCCAACAGATCAAGGATGACCAATCTCTACCAATCAAACTAATTGGTAACCAGCATGCTATCAAAAGCCTTCAAGCTAAGTTGCACGAAACGGGAAAACGGAAACGAGTTTCCGAAACGGGAAGCGATACGAAACGCGACCTCCACAAATTTGAGGAAACGGGGAAACGTGAATATATATATATATATATATACATGTATACATATTAAAAATATTTAAAAATTATTATATATATGTGCAATCAT
>APFE030860023.1:76941-172343 GCA_000404065.3 Pinus taeda | reverse complement strand
TTATAATAACATCAGCTATGAACTGTGCATCTTTCACCTCTCCTGAGCAGTCTTCTGCCTTGATAAACATTGCTCCTTTGGGGGAAGTGGCAATGATATTTATCAATGGTCTGCGCCTCATATCTGTCCAACCATTTGAGACTATGGTAACCCCAGAGCTACTCTAGGAAGAACGAATTGGAGATAAAACGTCCTCCACAAGTTCCTTCTCATTTTTGAGAAGCTGGGTTTTGACTTTCTCATAGTTGGGCCCCTTGTACCCTTGAGGAGCTTTGTTAACTGCCCTTATCATATCTTGCCAGTAAGGAGAGCGAACAACATTGAATGGGATACCACATGCATAAATGCACCTAGCCACTCTAGAATCAGTTTCTTCTCTTGCTTGCACATTCACCAATCTAGCAATTCTGCTATCCTGAACTGAAGGGGATGCCCCTTGGCCTCTGGTATTTTTGGGTGTTGGTTGTTCATGTTATTCAGTGTGACCAGCTCTCCTCTTTCTTGCTTCAGCTACAACCCTTGGCTCAATGATAGATGGAGTTTGAGTAAGGTCATCATGCCTTCTCTTATTACCATCCGCCTCATCTTGCTCTCTTTGATATGCCCTCCTTGCCAATGGATTTGTTGTTTTTGTGCAACCTGAAATCCCCTGTCCTCCTCCATGCAATAGATGTGCCCTCACTCTTGGGTAGGAGCCCTTATACGTATTATTGCAAAGATTGCATTGCCATTCCCATGAGCCACCACCTCCACATCTTTGAAGCTTCGTCATATGCCTCCAAAGGGGATAATATTCAGCCCTTGGGTTGGCCCTAAGGTTTGAACTTGCAGCTGCACTTTCGCTGGAAGCCATTGCTGCAAAAATAAATTTAAAAAACAGATCTATAAATAAACAACGTATTTCATATTTCTGGCTGCATAAACCCTAGAAAAATTGAAGAAATAGTAAGAAAAAACTAACAAAATGAATGTGGCTTACCCAAATTAATTTTCTGTGGCTGAAACTACCCTAAAATGCCAGAAAAGAGGAGAAATATGGCTGTAGCTGAGCCAAATCTGCTACAAAAATCAATTTAAAAAACAAATCTATAAATAAAAAACGTATTTCATATTTCTGGCTGCATAAACCCTAGAAAAATTGAAGAAATAGTAAGAAAAAACTAACAAAATGAATGTGGCTTACCCAAATTAATTTTCTGTGGCTGAAACTACCCCAAAATGCCAGAAAAGAGGAGAAATATGGCTGTAGTTGAGCCAAATCTACTGCTGCTGAAATTAGTTGCTGAAATCTCTCTCTTGTTGCTGAAATCTCTTTCTCCTGCTGCTGAAATCCACTTTGCTCTCTGCTCAAAACACCCTAGTTGAAACAACTGCCAGTCTCCAAGAGAAACGACTTGCTGAATAGTGTGATGAGAGAATGAGACAAACTTCTCTTTTATAAGTTTAGACAGGCTTCTAGAACCCACTAGAAACAATTAAAAACAAATTATAAAAAGAAAAAAAAAAAAAAAAAAAAAAAAAAAAAAAAAAAAAAAAAAATTATATATATTATATATATATATATTATATATATTATAAAAAAAAAAAAAAAACACTTGATTTTTTGGGAAACGTGGGGCTTTACGGCCGGAAACGCGTTTCACGGCCGTACAAACGCAAAACGCAATTTCCCTACCCGTCCCTCAAGGAAACGGGCCCGCCCCAACGTTTCCGCAACATAGCTTCAAGAGATTCACCTAATACAAACACAACCCCAATCAATAATATACTTTCATATGTACATAAACAAATATAAACCTTCAGGGTCTTTCAGACAACTTGATGTTGCTTCTCAACTTTTCATAGTAGGACTATCAACCGAATCTTTGATAGAAGATTCCTCAATCATACGCTTTCCTTTCCTACTTCTCATGTAGTAACATTTCCTCTAAAATTCATTCTTCAATCAAAACCAAGCTATGCCCTCCCTCTCAATCAAGGAGCATCTCTTTATCCAGACTCCCTCTTAATCTTAGAAAGATCTCTTCTATTCAAGCTTCCTCAGGGAGATCAGCGTCCTCTTTTCTTTATCGGAGAATCTTTCGTGGCTTCCAACCATTTCATCAGAGTTATCATCATCCTCATCATGCTTAACACATCAACGAGCATCTTCTCCATATTGAAATTTGTGTACATGCACAATTTAGATAGCAAGTACAACCAAATCTATAGAAGCATGAAGTTAGCCATATCAGAATCACAAAAGCATTTCAACTTTATACATATCACATACCCTTAATTGCAAACAAGAGACATACTCTTCAACATCTTGCTAGGGACTTTGTCATAAACCCTAGACTACTTCATAACAACTTTCATTCCATCTAGGGTTTCAATGTTTCTTTCAAAGGTGTGACATATCCTACTACAACATATAGCAAACCCTAGAAACAATTCAAACAAATATACATCTACGAGGCATCTAACAACTTTCAGAATTCATATGTTAGATTTTCCACTAGGGTTACATACAAATCCTAGATTTCTTACAAGAGAATCAATCAAAACCAATCACAGCATAGTCATTAACATGACCAGCTTCTACTAGGGTTAGTTGCAAACCCTAAATTTTCAATCAAACATCAATCCCAACTAAAACTCAAATTTCAACAATCTTACACAAATCTCAAATTATCATATTGTCATCATTGATCACAGATTTTCACTTCTACTAAGGTTTAACTCCAAAACCCAAGACTTTCACAAATACTATCATCCTAAAAAGACAAACTTTGACTAGAGCTTGTTTCCAAACCCTAGGATTCATGACCACCGACAAACAGGTCAGCTCATACATCTAGAACTTCATCATCATGCAAAGGCATTTCATATCATGTGTTAATCAAACCCAACTTCACAAATATCAACAAGAGTTAGACATACAACAAACTTGATTAGACTAGGGTTTGATCAGACAAACACACACATACCAAGGAAATCATTTTTGAGACATTATAAGGGTCTTGCTTACACATTCCACCAAACCCTAATGAGTTAGAGTTTCAATATAGGAACATAGCAAACCCAAAATTACCAATACTTCAAAGGTTCGAGATTTTAGACTTTATCATTCAACCCTAATAGGTTAGGTTTTCCTGATCATACCAAAATCCTAAACATGACATCATCAATAAAACTTCAAATGGCATTTCTTAATATCCCTAAGCAGTTTAGGGTTTCAGAGATTCACATTAACATACCCTTAAGTTAGGATTTTCCAGAGAACATGTCTAGGGTTCTATAAAATTAGTTAAGAATAGGAGTGGGGTAGATTTATCAAGTGATGAATCACCCAAAATAAGAATCAATATGATTCACTATAGCTAGTCACAACAATGTTAGTAATAGATTGTCAAATGAATAAACATTTATTATAAAGAAATCAATGTTTTAAAGCATACCTTTGTTCCTGGACAAACCTTGTCTTAAGAGGTCCCCTTTCATACTCCTTGAGAATATAGCAGATGTTTTCCTAATCAAGACAAGATAGGAAGAATGATGATTGGTATTTAATATAATCAAAACTAAATGAGTACATGAAACCAAAAACTGAAAGGAAATGAGATACTTATCTTTGGGAGTTGTTAGGGGCTCGCTTCAAAGCTTGAGGGATACCTATAAACTTACAAAAGAAATTGTCTTTTCCAAAAACATGTTAAAACCTATAAATTCTAAATATCAAAAATATAAAATAGAATAATTAAGACTAAAAGCAAAGGACTTAGTATTGTAAGTCCCTTACGTCAAATTCTTTGGGTTTGACTTTCTTTGGGTCTCTTTCTTCAGCAATGTTGGCTTGATCTCTTTCTCTCTTCTTGTTTCTTGGATTGTCGGGAAAGTCACTCATGTAGTGACCCTTCTTATGACATTGATAGCATTCTACCTTGGACATGTCAACTTTCTTCCTCGGTCCTTTCGATTTCTTTCCTTTATGTTGAGCAATGTAGGCATTTGATACTCCTTCAAGATTGACAACAAGAGAGATCCCCAATTCTTCTTGACTACAGGCAGTCCATAGTTTTTCAAAAGTGGGAGTTTTCTTCCAACTATTAAGTCCTGTAGCAAATGCACCCCAAGTAGGTGGCAATCCTAATAGAGCAATGATCACGAGTTCTTTGTCTGGTGTTATCACTCCAAAATTTCTCTAGAGTTGTTGTGAAAGAAATGATAGAGGTAACCACAAACCTACTTTGGAGATTAAGATCTATCCTTCCTAACACTTAGAGAGGACTCTCTCTTTCTAATTTGACTTTATTTGGTTAATTGATTTTAGGCTAGTTATGATTGTACTTGGGTTTTGATTTAGATTTGGTGGTGGGATCACTAACTTATTTGATACTCCCTCAGGATTGGCAACAAGAGAGATCCTCAATTCTTCTTGACTACAAGCAGTCCATAGTTTTTCAAAAGTGGGAGTTTTCTTCCAACTGTTAAGTCCTGTAGCAAATGCACCCCAAATAGGTGGCAATCCTAATAGAGCAATATTCACGAGTTCTTTGTCTGGTGTTATCACTCCAAAATTTCTCTAGAGTTGTTGTGAAAGAATTGATAGAGGTAACCACAAACCTACTTTGGAGATTAAGATCTAGCTTTCCTAATGCTTAGAGAGGGCTCTCTCTCTATAATTTAACTTTGTTTGGTTAATTGGTTTTAGGCTAATTATGATTGTACTTGGGTTTTGATTTAGATTTGGTGGTGGGATCACTAACTTAGATGGATAGAGGGATGTCTTTTACCATTGAGTTATGGGGTCAAATATCAAGCAAACAGGACTGGATCAAGTTGTAAAGATAGTGTTTACAGGGCAAGGTAGCTGAGTAAATTCAGATCTTAAGGCTGGATGGTGAAGTGGTTTTCAATCGAATCCAAGGAGCAATTAAGGATTCCTTAAACCGGATAATGAAGGAAGTGGTAGGAGTCAATCGAAACTAGGGAGCAATGAAGGATTCCCTAATCTGGATATCAGAAGAAAACATTAAAATGATTAATTGTTCAAGACAGAGTGTACTTAAACAAATTCTATAATATAATTCTAGTTAATTCATTCAATTTAGATAACATGACAGTTTGTGATACACTTAAGACAATAATAATTTGACAAAAAGAAAATACTTCATTGAAGTAGCTTAACACATGAATCCTATAATGCAATCTCTTTATTACTCAGTTGTTAAATTCGGACAACTAGGTCCAAACTCCATGTTCTGATACTCAGATTAAGAGGCTAATATTTTTGTTGGATTCCTCTTTCTGAGAGGTGTAAAATCCATATAAAAATAGTCTTAATCCGATGAGCAGAACTTATATTCTGAATTTATTATTCTTAATAAATTATATGTGCAAGGTCGGCCAGTTTTGTAATGTAGGCTCACATGCCCAACAGATGTGTCACACACCCTCATTGATGGATATAAAAACAGGAAAAGTTGGAGAGAATTTCATCACAACACAACTCACATCTTCCTCTCTCATCCTAAAGAGTACGAGCTACCTGGAGGACGAATTTCAGCCACACGTGGGAAGGACGAAGAGGACAGACCGTACGGCTGAGCTGTAGTACGATTTTCTGCTGCTAGGGTTTCGCAGAAAGTTTGACCAACGTTGACTTTGGTCAACGCTTGGTCCAATCAAGCTGAAAACTTGTGGAAGGTTCGATTTTTGAAGGCCGTACTACCTGGCACAAAAATCGAGGTCAAAGGGTTGACCGTTTTGCTGCTGCGTTGACTTTTAGCTTGCTGCCCCCTGCGTTGACTTTTCAAGACAGCGTTGACTTTTGTAGAACTGACTTGGGTTGACTCATCTACTGGTTGGAGGGTTGTTGTGACACATGCTGGGCTAGCTGACCAAAGGAGACTTTGCTGGTTGAAGCATCCTGTTGACCGCCGAAACGAACACACACATTTTTCCTGTTTCTGATTTGTCTTCTGTAAGATCTGCTTATATGTTCTATCTGCATTTTGCTTAACTACTTGTATGATTGCTGTGAGAAAAGTGAAATTGCTCTTAGCATAGAACATCTACAAAATTTTACATCAGTCCAATCTGCTAACTTGAAAATTTGGTACAATGAACCCTCAGGTTATAGATCAATACAACTATAAAAATGTCTAGCAATCTACACTCCATACTTCGAATTATGAAGTATTTATACAAAAATAGTTTACAAAATATCCCAAACTGTCTTGGGAATTAATTTAGGAAAAAGAAATATCTTCATGCAAGAAGATAGAGACAAATATTCAACTGTTGCAATTTGTCCTTGTTTATTAGGCTCTGTTGTCTTATTCTTTGATCCTTTGTTGTTTATTCTCCTTTGTTGTTTGTCTTCCACGCTCACTGTTCTTTTTACTGTATTTTAACTTATACACTTTCACCTAATACTCTTTCATCTGGCTGATCTGTCACCTTTCTTTCACTGTGCTTTTTTCACTTTTACTGTGCATTTTTACAGTAAGTCATTTAACTTTTCCCATTTGTCTGCATCTGGTAATTTGATATTTACCATCTTTCTGTAAATTCCATCTGCTTTTGTGTACTTAGGAAAGGTTGGCCTGTTCACAAAAAGGTGTTTTACCTCATGCTGGAGGTAAAATAGGTTCTCAAATGTTTGGTACAGAACCTTCCCTGTAGGCATCCCCTTCAAAGAGGAATTATTGGCTTGATTTCTTGCCACCTCTCTAATTTTCCTGTTGTAGTCTTCCTGTGGCATCAATATATCATTTATCACCAAGGGATTTGGCAGACCTTTCTGCCTTAAAGCATCAAACTTAACCATGAACCTATCTATAGCCAGCTGCATGGTTTGGCATTTGTCCTCAAGGTTCATCATTAAATTCCTCTTGGTGAGCACTTTTTTCACTTCTAGTATGGTGCCAGTCCTGTTAGCTATGTCTAGCTCCTGCAATTCATATTTATTTTTAGAATTAAAGAAGTGGATTATTCTAGTGGCTTCTTCTGACATGTCTCCAAGTTCAACCTTAACTCTTTGAATTGCTTCTGTAGCCTCTTTGACTAAATCATTTTGTTCAAAGATGACTTGTATAGATGGCCAAATATCATTAACAGGGTCAATGATGATGGCCAAATATCATTGACAGAGTCAATGATATTGGCCCATCGTTGTTCTTTAGCTTGGCCAAGTGGCTCCTTCAATGTTAGCTCTTTCTCCAAAGTCTTCATTCTTTCAGTCAACCCGGTTGACTTCTGTACTTCATTCTTGTGCATTATTTGGGTAAGTTTCTTCTCATCCTCCAGACTTGTTATTTGTTCTTTAAGTTTATTTATCTTTGTGGTCTGAATGGACATGTCCTCCATTGCTTTGACCAATTTGCTTGCCTCATCACTTGGGTGAGCTGCGGCTGTTGTTGAACCTATTGCTGATGTAGATGTTGTTGTAGCTGGAAGTGTTGTAACCAGTGGAGTTGTGGGGGCCAATGAAGTTGCCAAGGTTGATGGTACTGTTGTACTGACTATTGGAATGGCAGTGGCAGTGGCTGTCTCAAGGCTGGCCTGTTTCAATTGTATTAAGTTGTCCAACTCCTTCTCCATTTCTTTCAATTGATCATTCAATTGAAGAATGAGGTCCATCATCTCCTCCTGCTGAGTTTGACTTTCAAGGACCTCCTTGGTATGTGGATGCTCTGAATGAGGTAGCATCAGTTGCTTCTTCAAAGCAGCGATATCCTCATTCTTCTTCTTTATCAATTTCTCTGCAGCGTTGACATCATTGGGATTATACCCAAGCTCAATCACCAAGTCTTCTGGTGACTTGATTCTGTTGTCCTTGGCCTGTGAGGATGCCTTTTCCAATTTATACTATGTTGTGCTATTATCTAGTGAACTTTGGAGTTTGTGCACAGCCATTGCTTTATTTGTCATGGTGGAATAAATCATCTCTCCTACCTGATTATGGAATTCGATCTGGTCAATAGGGTGAACATCCCTAGCCAAAACTTCAAATTCAGTTTTCCTGTAGTCAGCTGATGATTTGGGCTGCTGGATTGTAGGCTGCATGAATGTCATTTGCATCTTCCCAATCTTAATGTCAAAGGTTGGCATTAACCTATTTTGATTGGCAAGTGTTTGCTTGAAGTACTGGGCATAAGTCTCAGCCTTCAATGCCTCATTCCTCAACTTAATTTCTTTGTATTTCTCTTTAATATATTTCTCTTAATCCACAGGCTTGCTGGATGAAGAGACCTCAATGCTAAGTTGTTTCTCAATAAGTTGGGTGTTTGAGGTAGAAGACTAGTGTGTTTCTTCTGAAGCTGTTGGGCCTTTATTCCTTCCAACCATTGTTTCAGTGTCAATGATTTCCACTGTGTCAATGGTGTCTTCTTGTTCAGTTACAGGATTAAGTTTTGGCCTCTTCTCGTAACTGATTTCAAATTGGTCATCTGTGGTGTCCATTGCTGAGCTAGAACCTTCTTCCCCAGTTCTTTTTGCATTTCTGTCTTCATTGGCTGGAGTCTGCAAAATAGGAGGAATATTCATTTGTTCTTCTAGGGCTGGAACCTGCAAAAAACGAACTAGTATCAATCTGCTTTTCCACATCTATCCAAGTATTTTCCACATCTACTACAGTATTCTCCACATCTATCAAAGTGTTCTCCAACCATTCTGACTAGTTGGCAAATCTCTCAATATCTAGCCTAGGATCATGTATGAAAGGACTCAATTTGACTTTGAGCCTTAGTTTATTTATGACTCCATGAGGGTCATATTGCCACATAAAACTGCTCTTGAAATTCATCTGCTGTAAAATTTTACCTGCCTCTGGTCCAGCTTCTCTATTATTACAAATAAAGGGTTCGAATTGATTTTTCATTTTAAACTGGGTCTTCTTCCTAGCTAAGAGGAAATTAACTTCAGCAGAGTTTATAATCTGCCTAAAGTACTCTAATGCAAATATCCTCATGGGGAGGTATTTGGGCAGCTTGTAGGGAGTGAGTTGGCATCCATATATTTTGATTTCTGTGTGGTCTTGGTATAGATACTAGTCTCCCACTCTATTGTTCTTTGCCAACTATAAAACTCTTTTAATATCCTGACTGATCCCAGGCTGATAGCTACTGGTTAGCATGTTTATAACTGGATGAACAAATGAGTCAATGAACTCTTTATAGGAAAAAATAGTGGAGTATTTTTGGATCAATGGTGTCCAATAGATGACATATCTTCGATTGCCTTTGGTGTCTAACTTTTGGATGTTGACAGGAAATTTGTCTGACTAGAAGTACAAGAACATATGAAATAACAATGATGAATATTTGAAGACTCTCTCAGTTGGTAATTTGATAAACTGTTCATGGATTTTATCTGCTATGAACTGAGCATAGTTGTAAATTGTAGCAGGAGGCTTGCCTAGGCAAAAGATAGAAAGGAAAGCAAGAACAACTTCATCCACATGTTCATCAGTGATGTACCCTAGAATGCAAGAGAGCATGGTTATAATTTGCCTGCCTCTCTCAGAAAAAATGGTGGCAGCATAGGGAGGACTATCTGTTGGAGTATGAGACTCCTCTATGATGAAAGTTTGAAAAATCTGAGCCTTTTTGGGAAGGTCTGAAGGTCTAGGTTTATGTAAAGTTCAAGTAAACCTTCAATGGAAAGTGGGGTCTGATTGGGGCCTGGCTAGATCTGCAGCATTTGATTTATTGATTCTGCTGTAATAGTGAATAAAACATGTTGGTCAGGGGTGACTATGGCTCTTTGACTAGGAACATAACAAGCTTGGCAAAAGTGGATGATTTCTGGAAATGGGTGTACTTCTGGGAACAAGTACTTGGGAAAATTGGACTTCCATAGGTGAATATCATCATTCTGGTTCAAAAACTTGCCTTTACTCCAGAAGTGGAGTTTCAATAGGTAGGCAGGGGAAGCAGTGTTCTTGATTTGAAATTCTCTATCAACTAATGGAAGGTGGTCAATGTCCAGGTGAGGGGTTTGCAGAGGTCTTACATCCAGGGAGGTTTGGGAAGCCATAATTTGGTATATTCAACTGAATTAGTCTTTTTGTGGCTTCAGGAGTGAGGTCAAAAGGTCTAGAACAGTGGGAGGGAAATTTCAATTTGTAAAAAAAGGGTTTGGATGCACAAGAGGTTTCTCTTTATTTTAGCAAGGTTTTTTAATTAATTTACTTAATTAATCTTTTGAAATTCACTATGCATAGATTAAATTGCAGGGTTGTTCTGGTTATATCAAGAATACCTGGAAATTTGACAATTTGGTGCGCAGATAGGGTTCTGTGGTAGATGCAGAGGTTACTGAGGCTTCAACTGTCCATTTGTTGCTTCAAATTTGGTGTTTGCAGCGTCTTCGGGTGGCAAAGTTGGTCAAATTGGTCGCACAAAGGTTCAAGGTATCAGAACTGGTTTGGCAGAGGTTTATAGTGAAAATGAGCAAAAAGAGCAAATTGGGGCTTTTTCGGCCTTTTAACCCATAACAGTTAGATTTTGGCGAGAGTATTATTGAATGAACAGTGGGAAGTTTTGGTTTTATGCGGGGAGGTGGTTTTGTGCGATAACACACCGCTTTTAGATGGCAGGAATATTTTTCGCCAGCACGTGATATAACCTGGTGTCACCACGTAGCAGAATAGTGCCTGGCCAAAACTGCAAATCTCGCGTGCTCTCGCGTTGTTAACTATCAGAAGATGAATCTGCGCGATATGACTGTGCATCGTTGGATCTGGGGGTGGGAGATTGGAGGGATATCGCCCAATGAAATTGCACGAACAGAGTCGAGAAAGTGGTTGGCAGGGCCCGTGGTTTAATTGCAAAGAATTGTAATTTATTAATTAATAATGTCGAGATTTTTAATATAATCAAATGGTTCATAAAGGTGGGACCATGGGTTATATAGCGGGGGTTTTAACCAATGTTGTTAAAAGCGCGAGCGGGATTAAATCGGCGTGGGGAATGAAGCGGAAAAAAAACGGAAAAATCGGGAAAAAAACGGAAAAAAGCGGGAAAAATCGTTTGGTACAAAAATATTCATTTTTTTCATTTTTTTTCAATTTTTCATTAAAAATCGCGCTGCCTCACCAGCCCGAGCTTTTTTCCCAAAAAAGCGGGTTTTTTTCGAAAAAAACGCGTTTTTTTGAAAAAAGCGGGCAAAAAAGCGCGCTTTTTTTAAAAAAGCGGAAATTTTTTCGAAAAAAGCGCGCTTTTTTTCCCAAAAAAAGCGGCAAAAAATTTTATCCCGCTTTTTTCCTATAAAAAGCGCGATTAAATCGGCCTAGGGAAAAACTCGCGATTTTTTGAAAAAAGCGCGATTTAATCACGCTTTTAACAACACTGGTTTTAACTATACACCAAGGTTTGGTGAGATAAAAGGGTGTCGGGGAATATTAACATGGGGGAGTTGAATTATATAATGCGGGGGTATAGTAAATAACTTAGGATAAAAAGGGTTTTGTGGGTTTTTTAAAGGGAAAAGGGGAAATTAATAAGGGGGGAATGTAGTATTTGTAATGGGAATGGGTTTCATACTTAGGGAAAGGGGTTTTGGGAGGGAGGGATGATTTTTGAAGGGTAATGTTTAGGGAAATGTGTGAAACCAAGGGAATAAAAGGTCAAAATGAAGGGAAAAGGTTTTTACAAGTAATGAAGGGATAATGAAGGGAAATTAGCAAATAAGTATGTGAGGCTCTAGTGAAATGAGGGGAAATTAGTAAACTAGCTTTGGTGAATATCCTTTCTCTTTCACAATTCCTCCTGCACATGAAACATAAGATTAAGCAAAATGAGTGTGCTTTCTGACTTAGCAACCTTGTGCATTTGCAAAACTTCTTCTACCTACCCTTTATTTACCTTAGCATTTTCTCTTCATTCATTTGAGCTCGCTGACCCTTCATTCTTTTTTCTTTTGATAAGCAAACTATCTAATTCTAATCTTATAACTTCCAATGGCTCAAATTAAACTGATGAACTCATTTTTATTCTCTACCTAAATATTGGTCTGCCAAGATTAAATAGTTTGGCTAAATATTTATTCTCTATCTATCAACATGAAATTTAAAGCATGAATGAGTCAAGATTAAACTATTTGACCATCATGGATTGTGGCATTTTTGACACGCTGCACACAATATTATTTTGCAAAATAAAAGAAGTGGCATTTGAATTTGCACACTTTCATGATCTATTTTTTATCTCTTTTTGGAGTTCATATTTTTCATTTTTTAAATCTTTTTCTTTCTTTCTATCTTTTGATTATTCTTTTAGGACATACCCTCTTTACATTTTTTAATTTTAATATGGGAAAACATTTTGCAAAAAGCAAAAGTATGTACAATATTACAAGACTAACCATAGCCAATTCAAAATTATGAATCATATTATTATAGGACCCTAACATCTGAAACAATTTCATCAATGGCCAAAAGATCAACCCTGATTCTTGCTATCTTCACAAAGGAGGAGGCCACTACATCTTCTTTAGTCATCTTTGTGGTCCTTAACTCATTCTTCAAACTTTTTACTTGACCAATGTTCTAAATAGTGAATAACTTTGACAAGGCTTCATACATTTCTTATGTTAATTTCTGGTAGCATCATATGTGCTCTAAGTCTCAAATTTTGCAGAGAGGTTTAGACACATGTATTCTCCAATACCCAAAAATTGTTTTGGGAAATTCTACCCGAGACAATTTTATTAAAATGTTTAGTTATTTTTAATAGGATCCTAAGTCTAAACTTAGGAAATTAAAATAATTAAAGGGTATTAATCTAAACTGTAGGTGAAATTTATTGAAGAAGGCAGAGATCAAGTCAATATGATCCTAGGTCATTGATTAGAATCTAATCTGGGTCGTTGATTGATCAACGAGAGGATTATAAGAGAAGGCATGATGGGCACTTGAAAAACACAGAGGGGAGATCAGAAGTTCGATTTTCTAAAGCAGAGCAACTACCGGAGAGATTTTCAATAGTGATCTTTTGCAGTGAGGGGCAGGGATAGTATCCGAAGGGAAATCTTTCCTGAATGGAGAATACTCGGCAAAGAAGAGAGAGAGAGAGGTCCAGTAGAGGCCACGTAGAGCCAGAGAGGCTGACGTAGAGCCACACAGAGGCAATGTAGGCTGACCCAAAGGCAGCACAGCAGCCTTGAGGGAGTCTGAAATTTGTTGGATGGTTCGATTTTTGTAGCCGGAAGCCGAGGTGTGAGATCGGGAGAGCAAAAGTCTGGATCTCAGAGGCAAATTGATCAACCAGAAAGAGTGACACGGGTCCTAGACAGTGTGACGTTGGGCTAACGCAGACACTGCATAGAGGCAGCTAGGGGTTGTTCATTCAAGCGTTGGATCAGCCAAGACTTCCAATGATAATGTGAGGTAATCTCACAAATCTCTCTGTCAGCGATACTCTGTAACTGGATTGTCAGGAAGGCATCCAGAGATTGTATTCAAAACTTACTACTGCTTAATAATAAAACCCTCAGCTGTTGCACTGGTTTCCCGCGTTGGGTTTTTTTGAGGACATATGTCTAGAAATAACTGTGTAGATGTGTGTATGATTATTTCTCTCATGTGTTGTATTTAGTTTCCGCAATTTTATTTTGGTGTAGGTTGCAGTGTATGTATTTCAGTGTTTGTCATAGAAAACTACAAATATCTTGTTCAAGTAATTTAACAAGTAGGTGAAATATAATTAGTTTGCTGCAGTAGGAATCGGGTAACCGATTTTTCACATCCTGAGCATGATTGATGTTGCCTGTGAATGGGACAAGGTTGTCCTTTATTCCTTATACCATTAAAGTCATGGCCACCAATTCTAGTCCCCTAAATTTTACTTTGTTAGCGTCACTGGAGTCATCTATAGGCTTCTTTACTTTTCCTTTGACCAAGTCTAGTACATTGTTCTTTTCAAGGATGAGGTAAATCCTCTTCTTCCAGGACTTGTCGTTTGAGGCTTCTTCAAGTTTGTTCTCTCCCTTGATTGCGTTAGACATCTTCCTTAAATATAGTAGAGTCCTTCCCTGAGATAATCATTTTTAATGGTTTCTTGATCAAGTGCTTGAGACTACCTTTTTCTTCTTTCACCAAAGCTCTGAAACCATGTTAGAAAATCAGAAAGGCGGAAAGATTTTCTTATTCTTGATAATTATTTGTGATGTTCTGGATTTGTTATTACGGTTCCTTATATCTTCTTTCTTTTATTTCATCAAGCAATTACGAAAGCGAAAGCACATAAAACAATGGACACTAGATGTAGTCACTATGCCAGGGCAAAACCCCCCCTCGAGGGGAAAACCCAATCAAAATTCTCTTCCTTCAATAGTATTCTTTAAGGTTCTTCACCCTAAACACAGACCAGACCTTCCCTCCACACCAAGTCAACCTCCCAGATCTTCAACCTCTCTTCCAACAACTTTGACTATGTAGCAGCTTCTGACATGAGGCAGCTTTCGGCATCAACGAAATTTGGAGGACTTCGATCTCCCAAACTAGGGCACAAAACAAAGAGAGAGAGTCACCAAAATTTTGTTTTTCTTCTTCTCCTTAGACTCCACCCAACTCGCACTTCCTTTGAGTTTCCTGGCTTCGTACTACGCACTTCCTCCAGCTTCAAGAGATATTGAACTTCTTGTGTGGGAGAGTGTTCCAAACAAATTCGAATTGCTTGTATTTATAGGCTCCATGTGAGGTCGAATTAGTGTCCTTAGGCCAATGTTCTACCAAGACTCCGAGACGGGGAGATGCGGGTGTGGGGAGACACACAAAGGGGATGTGCGAGAGTACCCTCAAATTTTAGGGAAATTTAGAGGGGACAGGGGGTCGTCAAGGTATATAATTTTTTTCATTTTTAATATATATATATATATATATCAAATTCATATTCTATAATGAAAGCGTAAATAAAATAATACATACATATTTGAATTAAATAATGAAATACATTGATCCATACTCATCATCCTTACTAATACATACATGATTCATCCATAGACTACGAGATTCAATAATGAAATACTCTGATCCATATTCATTATTCATTATTCACCATTCTAGAATCTACATTGATTTAAAAATTAAATTCATCATTCTAGATTCTAAATTGATTTAAAATTTAAATTCATCATTCATCATTCTAGAATCTAATTGGTACTAACAAAAATAGACTATAATAGATACTGAAATCTAAAGTCTGGAATAGCAAAATTGATATCGCTAAAACTCAAAAACAGTGGAGTGATGAGTCTAAAAGTCACTGTAAAATACACAAAGGGCTTGGTGCTCTTGATTAAATACTAATTCCATACCCTTGTACATGAAAAAATGCAATGGAAACATTGCAATCCATCAAATCCTGAATTCCTGAAAAACTGTTAAGTCTACTAGATTTTGAGTGAGATCTAAAATTCTACTTTCTCTATATGTAATCCAATGAAGTCGGAACCACTCTCAAACATCCTGAGTCATTTCATGGTAATGTTAAAAACCTTTCATTTTCATCCTTTTACTTTAAGAATTTAACATTACCATGAATTGCATAGCATTCTTAGGGAAATATGGTCAAATACTAGGTTGTCCCTGTCATAAATCATTGTTTACAAGCAAATTTAAGGGGGGACGCATAGCCCAATTTGAGGGGGGAAGCGTCCCCCTTTTGGGGGGTCGCGTCCCCCACACTGGGGAAACGTCCGCCCTTGCGTCTACGTTTCCCCAGACGTCCCCCCGTCCAAGGTGCGTGGGGTGCGAGGAGTGCGTGCACCCGACCCTAGGGGACGCGTCCCCGTGGAACACTGCCTTAGGCCGACTTGATCTCTTCTAGGCCAACTTGGTGTGGAGGTTACATAAATTATATTTGACTCAATACTTAACCTTTTTACATGATTCAAAAACCCAAGAAGGGTCTCTTTAAAAGTACAATGACTCTATTGACTCAGAATAAATCCTAGAAGTCCTTAATGAGGAATTTGACCTAAAACATGGTGACCCAAACATGAAACCCATGCTTTAATAAGTCACAATAATAATAATAATAATTCTTTTCTTTATTCTTTTGACAAGTACATTACAAGATGACTCAAATACATTAAATGAAGACCGAACCTAGTTACATTTTCCAACAAGGGACCAGCACAAGAACAATTACAGGGGCAAATGCACCAGACCGTGGGAGGTGAGTCCTCACATGCAGAGGGAAAAGCTCCTATTCTTGCCTCTATGTCAAGATTCCCTAAATACCATATCTTCAGAGTTAAAGGAGTGAAAGTCAGACACAAAGTGACAATACTGGTTGACGGTGGGGCTTCTCACAACTTCATAGATGCAGAGTTGGTGGAACGGAGGGCAATTCCTACAACAGAATTCGATGGTTTTGCAGTCATCATACCCGGAAAACATTAGATGGACTGCAACAAGTACATCACCAAGCTACAACTCACCATGGGAAACTATATAGTGACAGATGACTTCTTCGTAGTGGATGTGTCGGATGCTAATGTGATGTTGGGGTGTCAGTGGCTTTATTACATAGGAAAGTACACCAAAGATAAGCGAAACATGGAAATGGAGTTCAATGATCCTATAGATGGCAAGAGGGTAGTCTTGAGAACCATGCATAAATACCCGTCGAATCTCGTGTCGTCCAACCACATGGAGGTTGTATTGAGATGCGGAGATATCAAGTCGACAGTAGAGTGCCTTATTATAGATGACAGATAGACAGAGCATCCACAACCACACTCAAATGACATACAGGTATTACTTTGTAAACATCATAAAGTTTTTGTTGATATTCCTCTAGGTAGGCCACTAGATAAAGGCTTTGAGCATGTTATAGAACTCAAGGAGAGTGTGCAGGCAGTAATAACCACTCCTTATCGACATCCCAAACTCTATAAAGATGAAATAGAAAAGGCTATAAAAGAGCTATTGAGATTGGGCCATATTTGACCAAGCTCTAGTCCGTTCGCTTCTTCGGTGGTGATGGCTAAGAAGAAGGACGGCACCTTGCGGATGTGTATAGACTACCGTGCTCTCAATAAGAAAACAATCAAAAACCAGTATCCTATTCCCAGGATTGATGAGTTGATGGATGAGTTGAAAGGGGCCAAATATTTTTTGAAGATAGATCTTCGTTCTAGCTACCATCAGATCCACGTTCGGGAGCAAGACATCCCGAAGACAGCTTTCAAGTGCCACTATGGGAACTATGAGTTTTTGGCCATGCCATTTGGGCTAACCAACGCTCATGTGACTTTCCAATCTTGTATGAATCATATATTTAATAAGCAACTGCGGAAGTACTTGTTGGTCTTCTTCGACGACATATTGGTCTACAGCAAGACATTAGGGTAGCATTTGAGGCACTTGGACCAGGTGTTGGGCATTCTACAGGAAAAGGAATTGTATGCAAATGAGTCCGAGTGTGAATTTGGCATGACAGAGATGATCTATCTAGGGCATTTTATTGGTCATGATGGGGTACGGTGCATCAAGAAAAAATTTGGGCAATCATCGAGTGGCCCACCCCAAAGAATGTTACACAGTTGAAGAGCTTCCTTGGACTTTGCACTTATTATAGGAAATTTGTTAATGGGTTCTCATAGTTAACAACTCCTTTTACAGATCTCACCAAATAGGGGGCATTCAACTAGTCGTATTAAGCATAGGAAACATTTGTTAGAATGAAGGAGGTGATGAGCACTTTCCCTGTGCTTGCTTTACCTAATTTCACCCAGCCATTTGTGCTGGAATGCGACGCTTCGGGGACAGGGATAGGAGCGGTCCTTATGCAGAATCAGCACCCCATAGTGTTTGAAAGTCGCAAGCTTAGAGAGTACGAGTTACATTATTCGATATATGATAAAGAGATATTGGCCATAATGCATGCATTGGCCAAATTCATCATGGGGCAGAAAGAACTGATTGAGAGGCAGCAACAGTGGATAAGCAAGTTGCAAGCCTATGACTTTGAGATAGAATATGTCAAAGGCAAGAACAACATAGTGGCAGATGCTCTATCAAGGATGCCACCAACTTTCTCACTCATGGGGATGACAGGAGATTGTAAATCGTTGTTGTTAGTGGAGTATTTAAAGAGTAAATTTGCTTGTGAGATTTCAAATGGGTTGATCTGTGATGACAATTATTGGGTTATGAATGACATTATCTATTATAAAGACCGGATCTATCTTGTACCAGAATCAAAACTCAAAGAGAGGATCATGCAAGCAGCTCACAACTCACCCTTCATAAGACATCTAGGATATCTAAAGACCTACAGGAAGGTTAAGGAGAGATTCACTTGGAAGGGCCTTAAGTCAGATGTTCTAAGACTTGTGAGGGAATGCAACACTTGCCAGCAAAACAAGACACAGCATACCCATCCAGCAACCTTGTTGCAACCCCTCCCCATTCTGGAACAAAAGTGGGAAAGCGTCTCTACGGACTTCATCACGAGCTTACCACCCGTGCAGGGCAAAGATTGCATATATGTGGTGGTAGATCGACTCACAAAATTTGCCCATTTTTTGCCATACCATCAAAATATTCAGCTTCACAGGTAGCCGAGTTATTTTTCAGGGAGGTTTTCAAATTCAACGGGTTGCCAAAGAACATTGTCAGTGATAGAGATAGCAGGTTCATGGGCGGTTTCTGGTAAACTCGTGGGGCCTGAGCTAACTCCAAGCACTAGCTACCACCCACAAACTGATGGGCATACAGAGATTGTGAACAAATGGCTAGAGGGCTATCTCAAGTATTATGTGGTTGGCCAACAAAAGACATGGGTAAAGTGGTTGCATTTGGGGGAGCATTGTTACAACACCACTTTCTACACATCCATTGGTATGACTCCCTTCAAAGCATTATATGGATATGATGCCCCAACTTTTGCAGACAGGATATTTGAGGACAGTCGAGCACCATTGGCCAAAGACTGGATCTAGGAGAGCCAAGACATTTTAAAGGTTCTCAAGGACAATCTACACATGGCTCAGAACCAACAAAAATTGTATGCAGACAAACACAGGGTGGAGCGCAACTTTGAAGTGGGAGATATGGTGTACCTCCATCTCCAACCCCACAGGCAGTCCTCACTCAAAACTAAAGGGGCGGAAAAGTTAAAATGGACCATTCAAAATCTTGAGAAGAGTAAAATAGGTGGCCTACAAACTCGAGCTTCCGGAGGGATGCAAGATTCATAACGTCTTTCACATCTCGTGCCTCAAAAAAGCTTTGGGACAGCATATTGTTGTTTCAACAGAGCGAAGCAAAATGATTAAGGAGTACCTAGTAAAATGGAGGGATTTGCCAGTAGAAGATGCTACCTGGGAAGGCGAACAAGTGCTCAAACATCCCGAATTGAAATTGCTTATGGACAAGCAATCTTGGGAGGGGAGGACTGTAATGTCCCCGTCCCCATAGGAAGCTTGTGATGGAGTCCGCTAGCCTCGAGTGGTTCCCGTAGGCTAAAGCGGGGGAATAATTAATAAGGGGACTTAAATTTGCCTAAGAAGACTTTATTAAAGAAGGGAAGAGGATGATATTTCCTAGGCAAGTGGAGATGTCACTTTAACTTTATAAAGTGAAGTATCATAAAGTGCCTTTATAAAAGTGAATTTAATAAAAAGGAAAAAAAAAAGAAAAAAAAATAAAGAGAGAAAAAAGGGAAGGTGAAGAGGAAAAGACAAAAGGGAAGGTGAAGATGAGAAGACAATCCCAAACTCATTATACAAGGGAATTGAGGAGGCTCCCTGCATTCATGCATTGTGTGTAGTTTGGAGAAAGAGCTCTTGGAGGGAGTTTGAAGGAGAAGATGAGGGTTTGGAAACCTAGCTACCATAGTAGACTTCGGTGTTGCAACGAGACACCCTAGTTTGACATTCGAGAATGAAATCACTCAGATTTCACCACTGAGCTTCAATGGAGAATAGGATTTTCGAGAAATAAAGAGGTATATTAGTGTTCCGGTTGATTTTATGGTATCATTAGTTATTTTCCATCTCATTATGACAGGCTGGGAGATGCTCATAAGATATTAAGTGTCAAGCCACTGGTGGGGTTGATTTGGTAACCAAAATCCATACAACCAAGGGAAATCGAATGATTGGTGCCAAGGACGAGTTCTGGAGTTTGAACAAACCCCAAGACCTGTATTTCCTTACTGGTCAAATTCTATAGGAAAGGCACAAATTTGCTAAGAGGAAAGAGGTCGAATCCCCTCTCATTTACTACTAGACGAGTTTCCTTTCGATTGGGGAACGTATTGCTAGCATTGGAACGAGTTTACATTGGGTCGTAAGTCTCTTGATTGTTGGGGGGAATTCTTGGGTCGTGCTCCTTTCATTCTTGTTGTATGTTACTTGTTAGGGGCATGGAAACGTGTTAAAATTGGCAACTAGGGCCAAACTCCATGTGGGTCATCTTATTTGTGGCAGCTGATATTTTTCTTGGATCCCTCTCATCGAGAGGTATAAGATTGATCTAAAAATCAGTCGATTTCGATAAGTATTCATGGAGTTATGAATTTATTTGTGTTATAAGACAATTCGACAAGGTCAGTCAGCAACTAAATAACACCCACATGTGCTCAACGTTTTGGAATAAAAGGAGATGACTTGAGAGTCATTTCACACACACTTTTCTCTTGATTTCCCTCCACTCGCTTTGGGTTTTAGTGGAAGGGAAATCTAGGAGTGGAAACCCTAGACGTTGGAGGAAAAGAGGTTGCCCTAGCTACAGAAAGAAGACAGACCAGCGAAGCTATGGAAGGAATATAAACGCAGTCAAAAAGAAGCTCTAGACGCAATCCTAAAGAAGCCCTAGACGCAGTCCTAAAGAAGCCCTAGATGTTGTCCTAAGGAAGCCCTGGATGCAGTCCTAAGGAAGCCCTAGCCGCAATCCTTAGGATGCCCTAGCCACAGTCCTTGTGCAACACACAAGGAGGGATAGAGCTCGTTGAAGGCGGAAAATTCTGTGGTAGCCGCAGCAAGAAGAGGCCAAGGCAGCGAGGGAGTTAAGTTATGTTTCAGGGCTAACCGAGCTATTGTTAGAGACCGAGGAGCTAAGCTTGGAGGCCAAGTTGAAGAAGGGTGAATACAGGTCTCTTTGGGGCAGCAAAAAGGTAAGGGAAGTCTGTTTTGAGTAGGCTGTAGCCTGTAGGTGACAGCCTGGGACTGTGGTAGGCCGCAGACCTAACCACTTCAAAACAGGGACAGCGTGGAGAGGTTTTGGGCCAAATTTGTGCCCCGAACAGCAACACGTATGTGGACTCTTCCTTACTAGGGCCACAGACATTAAGAGATGTTTTGGTGAATGGTTGCATGACCAGATGCCCTAACCAGTCACAGTATAAACAGCAGTGAAAGCAATGACGAACAATGGGACAGCTAGGCAAGGGTGCTTAGTACAGCATGGTAAATGGGACAATTAGGCAATGGTACTTGGTGCAGCAAGCAAATGGGACAGCAAGGCTATGATGTTTAATGGAGCATAGCAAATGGGACAGCAAGGACATGGTGCTTAGTGGAGGATGGTACATGGGACAGCAAGCAATCACGATGCAGCATGATGAGCATGGTGAGGTACAAGATGAGGCAGCACAAGTGAGTGCAACAAGATGATAAGTGTTGAATTTTCTAAGTCTATCCATTAGAAAATTAATCTGTATTCTGCTGGTTTATTTCTTCTACTTGTAAATTCTGAACAAGTTATTTAAAACATTTAAACACCGAAATAAACACAATACAATCACAACATCTACAGATCATCAGTTGAAAGAAAACAAACACACAAGTGACACCCTTACTTTTGAAAAAATGCCCTAAGAAAAACCAAATGCGGGAAAATCGGTGCAACTATTCAGAGGGTTTATTATTATGCAGTATTTCCTTGAGTGCAATTGGGTGCCTAACCGGCTCATCCGACAGAGAAAAATACACAACAGCAATACTTCTCTATTCGGAAACAAGTATTCAGAAAACCTGTCCCACGAAACCCTATCTGGCGACTCTGAAGCTTAGCGTTGGCCCTTTTGGCCTCTGCGTCGGCCTCTTGTTGAACTGTGTCAACCCCAAGACCCTTTGCGTCAGCCCTATGAGGCACAGCGCAACCTCTGGGACCCTCTACGTCACTCCATCTGCATTTTGCGTGGATGACACAGTCCCTTTGGGCTCTGCGCTGTCTCTACTGGACTCTGCGTGGCTTGCTATGGCTGCTACTCTCGCTCTCTGCTTCTGCGCTAGTCTCTTGGCACTGTCTCTGCCTCTCTGTCCAGTACTCACTGCCCCTCACTACTGATCAATGATTCAACTTTGCTTAGCAACCCCGCTCTAGCAAAATGAATGACTGATCACTCTGGTGTATTCTCCAACTGACCCTCAAGCCTCTTCTTATACTTTTCTCGTTGGTCCTTCAACGGCCAAGATTAAATCTCTAATCAACGACTAAGATTAGATTTGGCTTGATCCATGACTTTTGGAACCTTCTAACCTAGTTTTATATTAGTACCCATTAATATTTTATTTTTCCTAAGTTTAGACTTAGGAACTCCTTTAAAAATATTAATTATTTTAATATCTCCCAAACCGGGTACAATCTGCCCAAACTATTTCTAGGTCTTGGAGACTCATGTGCTTTAGCCTCTCCACCAATTTTCATGGCTAGAGCACATTTGATACTACCTCAAATCAACAATAAGGTAGAACAAGATGTTGCAGTATCTAAAGGTGCAGCAGTATGATAATGATGTCCAGCATAGTGATGATGGGTACAGCATGGTGCAGCGCAGTGAGGTGCAGCATGATGACGAGGTGCAGCACTATGATGGGTGATGAAATCACCTGGGAGAACCAGTTAAAGCAACATGTCTTCAACTCAATTCAGCTACCTCATGTATCATCTTCTTAGAGATGATCTATGCTATTATTTAGATAAGTCAAAGTGTTGACTTCTGTTGTAAATGTACTATCTCTCTCTCTCTCTCTCTGTTGAACTATTGAAGAACATATAAGAAGATTTGATCAAGGGGTTCCCCACATTGGGGTTTGTCGCTGGCTAGTGCCACATCTTGTGTCCTCTTGTCTTGGCTTGTCTTTTGCGATCTATGTTTATGTTCTATCTGCAATTTACTTTAACGCTGATGTGACTGCCAATCTGGAAAAGATATTGAGCTAACTGTAAAATTGAAATAAATTGCTCTAAGCATAGAACATACCTAAAATTAACATGGTATCAGAGTTGAGGTGAAGACAAAGCCAAAGCAAGAGTGAAAGAGCAATCACCGAAGACAGTTGGCAAAGGACAAAAGGATCAATGGATTCCTCATCCCTCTTCAAATTCACCAAGGGTGAAGTCGAAGCAGAGAACATTATCAGAATGGCGCAGTGGAAGCTTCTGATGGCCTACCTAAAGATCACTTCAATGGGAAGTCTAGGTCTAAGGGTAGAAGGAAAAGGCAGATGCCTTGTTCGTAATAAGTTCGGCGATTATGCGAAGGAGTGTCCGCATAGTAGGGACACATCACTTGATGAAGATAACAATCATTCCAGAAACATCTTCAATGATCGAAGGAATGACAGGTAATGCAGGTCATCAAGGAAATACCCGACTCTTCAAAGAAAGCAAGAAACCCCAGGTATGAAAAATCAAATATTATTTCTAACAAGATAAAGAAGTGTTATCTTGTATTGGCCCTCTTGTTCAAACTCTTTGGGAATTTGGCTTATTGATTGTAGTGCTTCAAGGCACTTCATCGAATAGAAGGGTGCTCTCTCCAATTTGGTAGAGATGGAAACAATCATGGGATTATACTTGGAGTCAATGCCACCTATCCCGGAAAGGGTGTAGGGAATGTTACCTCTCAATTGAATGAAGGTAACTCGATTCATTTAAAAGAAGCTCTTTATGTACCTGATCGCAGGAAGAACCTAGTGTCCATTTTGGCAATGGAAGTCAAAGGTTTCAGGGTGGTATTCATCGATGGAAAGGTACGTGTTTGAAAATATAATTTACAAAGATGCTTTTACTCATGGGTTCAGGGTTGGCAATTTGTATCAAGTTGCAGGATGGTCCATTGGGGACCATGTCAGTTGTCACATCTCATCTATAGCACCGAAGGTCTACTTAATATGGGGCCCTACTCGATGTGAGTCAGATGGTGACAGGGATGCCTGAATTCAAAAAAAGCATGAAGGTACATGTCTGAGATGTACCTAAGGAAAATCTTACAAGAGGACCATTACCCTCATGTAGGGTAATGGTCCACTAGTTTGGAACAACCCGAGGGGTTTGAGATTCATGATCAAGGATCTCATGTATGCAAGTGGAAGAAAGCCCTCTATAGCTTGAGGCAAAACACCCCGGGCTTAGTATGAGAGGATTGATCGTTGTCTGATGAAGCTTGAGATTCACTAGGAGTGAAGTCGATCCAAACCATTGCTTGAAGGTTGTGGATGATAGACCTCTCATACTAGCACCTTATGGGGACGACCTCTTTGACAAGTGTAGGCCCTCTCATTTGCAAAAGTAAGAGGGAATTGGATTCCGAATTTGGAATGGTAAACTGCAAGCCCATGACTACCTCGATGGAGCTTAACTTTCAAAAGTTATGTGATAGTCATGTCGAACCAGATTTTGGAAATGCATCTGAGTTTCATAAACTCATTCGCATTGATGTTCTTGGTGAACTTCCATCCGGATATATGTTTTGCAGTTAGCATGTTGGGCTCATATTTGGTTGAGCCTCACTGGTCTGGTGCCAATAATCATCTGAGACATCTTTAGGGCACAATCTCTCATGGATTGAGATACACTACCGGAAATGTGAAGCTGCATGATTATTCTGATACTGATTAGGCAGGCAATGTGAAGGATCGCAAGAGCACTTATGAGTGCTAGTTCTCTTTGGGTTCTGCTCGATATCCTGGATGAGTAGGAAGCAGAAGACGGTTGCTTTGATCACCGCTGAAACCGAATACATAGCTACGAGTATGATCTCGTGTAAAGTTGCCTGGTTGTGGAAGCTCTTCAGTGAGCTATTTGACACATGATGGATACCACTGTGATCTTCTGTGTCAACCAGAGGGGGATTCGATTATTGAGGAATCTCGTATTCTATGGTTGCTCTAGCATATAAACATCAGATATTACCTTATCTGGGATATGGTACATCGATGAGCAAGAAGGCTCCATCGCATTGGGACTAATGTGCAAGTCACAGACATTCTATCAAAGCCCCGAGGAAAGGTCAAATTTATGACTTTCCAAGAACGACTTGGAGTCGTTGAGAGACCCTCTTATGAGGGTCCTGCATGATGCATGCATTGAGCTCTGGGAGCTCTGGGGGGCTTGGGGTACTTGGAGCAACAAGCAACCATAAGGCGACTCACCCTCCCCTAATGGTGCGATGTGTACAGGGTGAATGGTTCAACCTACCCCTGTGATACCCTGTGGCGACTTATGGACATGATTAGTGGTCCTCTTGTCGGGATATCCTACCCATGCAGTCTGGGACTCATGGGAAGTACCTCTCATCTCACCAATGAGCAGGGAAATGGGGTTAGGGACCATAGTAGTACTATCGATGGACGCATCGTTGTATCTACCGTACTCCTTATGCTAGGATGACCTCCATTGATCTAGGATCAATGACACTGATCTGGGATCAGTATGAGTAGTTTGAGACACTCTCTTTTGATATTGATCTGGATCAATGAAACTGATCTGGGATCAATGAAACTGATCTGGCATTAGTATGAGTGGTTTGAGACACTCTCTTTTGATATTGATATGGGATCAATGAAACTGACTTCGGGTCAGTAAGAGTGACATAAGTCACTCTCCTTTGGAACTGATCTGGGATTAGTAAGAGTGGTATGACGTACTCTCTTCATATGGAACTGACTTCGGGTCAGTAGAGAATGGTATGAGACATTCTCGATCAATTCTTCTTCTTCATGGTTCAGCAGAGCAGAGCAGTGCAGGGCACTGATGGCAGAGAGTACAGTCTGGCAGATGAATCAGCGGATGGAGTTCTCCCTAGTTGAGAATCGAGAGGGAGTGTTAAAATTGGCAAATAGGGCCAAACTCCATGTGGGTCATCTTATTTATGGCAGTTGATATTTTTCTTGGATCTCTCTCATTGAGAAGTATAGGATTGATCTAAAGATCATCCGATTCCGATAAGTATTCATGGAGTTATGAATTTATTTGTGTTATAAGACAATTCGTCAAGGTCGACCAGCAACTAAATAACACCCACATGTGCTCAACATTTTAGTATAAAAGGAAATCACTTGAGAGTCATTTCACACACACTTCTCTCTTGATTTCTCTCCACTCGCTTTGGGTTTTAATGGAAGAGAAATCTAGGAGTGGAAGCCCTAGACGTTGGAGGAAAAGAGGTTGCCTTAGCCGCAGCTAAAAAGATAGGCCAGCAAAGCTATGGAAAGGATCTAGACGCAGTCCTAAAGAAGCTCTAGATGCAGTCCTAAAGAAGCCCTAGACACAGTCTTAAGGATGCCCTAGACGATGTCCTAAAGAAGCCCTAGATGCAGTCTTAAGGATGCCCTAGCCATAGTCCATTGTGCAACAAACAAGGAGGGAGAGAGCTCATTGAAGGAGGAATATCCTCTGTGGTAGCCGCAGCAATAAGAGGCCAACGCAGCGAGGGAGTTAAGGCCTGTTTCAGGGCTAACCGAGCTGTTGTTAGAGGGCCGAGGAGTTGAGCTTGGAGGCCGAGTTGAAGAAGGGTGAATGCAAGTCTATTTGGGGCAGCGAAAAGGTAAAGGAATTATGTTTTGAGTGGGTTGTAGGTGACAGTGTGGCACTGTGGTAGGCCACAGACCTAACCACTTCAAAACAGGGATAGCGTAGAGAGGTTTTGGGCCGGTTTTTGCCTAGAACAGTAGCACATATGTGGAGGACTCTTCCTTAGTAGGGCCGCAGAGATTAAGAGTTGTTTTGGAGAATGGTTAAGGGTTGTTGCTGCACGACCAGATGCCCTAATCAGTCAAGGTGTAAACAACAATGGAAGCAATGACGAACAATGGGACAACTAGGAAAGGGTGCTTAGTAAAGCATGGTAAATGGGACAGTTAGGTAATGGTGCTTGGTGCAGCAAGAAAATGGGACAGCAAGGCTATGATGTTTGATGGAGCATAGCAAATGGGACAGCAAGGGCATGGTGCTTAGTGGAGCATGGTACATGGGACAACAAGCAATCACGATGCAACAATGAGATGCAGCACGATGGGCATGGTGAGGTATAGGATGACGCAGCACTGGTGAGTGCAACAAGATGATAAGGTACAACAGTATGATAATGAGGTCCAGCATAGTGATGATGGGTGCAGCATGGTGCAGCGCAGTGAGGTGCAGCAGTATGATGCGTGATGAATTCACCTGCGAGAATCAGTTGAAGCAGCATGTCTTCAACTCAGTTCAGCTACCTCATGTATCATCTTCTTAGAAATGATCTATGCTATTATTTAGATAAGTCAAAGTGTTGACTTGTGTTGTAAATGTACTATCTCTCTCTCTCTCTCTGCTGAACTATTGAAGAACATATAAGAAGAATTGATCAAGGGTTTCCCCACATTGAGGTTTGTCCCTGGCTAGTGCCACATCTTGTGTCCTCTTGTCTTGGCTTGTCTTCTGCGATCTATGTTTATGTTCTATCTGTAATTTACTTTATTGCTGATGTGATTGCTAATCTGGAAAAGATATTGAGCTAACTGTAAAATTGAAATAAATTGCTCTAAGCATATAACATACCTAAAATTAACAAAAGGAGTTCTGAAGCTGCTGTTTATGCAAGCACATGTCCAGACCAAGCCTAGAGACCAAACGAAATCCATAACAACATATCCTTCTAGCTGGCTGAGCGTAGAGACGAGTTAGAGAGGGTTTGGCAATGCTGGACATAACTCAAGAGCCCAAAATGCATGGTTGTTGCCCTTGAAAGATTGTTTAACTGAATGTTGCCTTGCTGGAGCAAAGAACCAAGTTCTGCTAATCCATTGAATCTTGAATGTACTTGCCCAGTGAAAAAATTAAAGGTTGTTGTTATTTTATTTGCGGTAAAGTGATGTTCCAGATCTGTATTAATTTCTGAGTAATTAGTTTATAACAGTTAATCCACTGGTAGTTATTTTCGGACTTCCATTGCCACTGTGTACATCTAATTGAAGCCAAATATTTCATGAAATGGCCACTATGTGTTTGCAATAATTATCTCTCCTACAGCAGTGCGTCTATGACTTGTTTGACAGAAGTTCTCACTGGGAAAACATAACAAAAAGTTCAGAAATTTTATATTGGAATTTTACAGCATCTAATGTATCCACAACATCAAATAAATGCATTGCCACATAAATATGAAAATAAAACTAACATATAAGATGTATAAGAAGTCTACTACTACGGCACATGTCAACAATGAATCATGTCCTGAATCCTAAGTCCTGACTTAGCCTTAAGAGTCAAAATATCAATAAAAAACATAGTAAATGTATCTCATCATCATGAGTCATCTACAATCAGATTAGGTACATAAACTATTGAGTTTTTCTGCCCCTTTTACAGGAAAGGTAATGGCTTTTCCTCTAGAGGAAAGTGCTGTGGAGATAGAATTGGACTCTAATGTCCTCTAGAAGAAGAAATAAGAGGTAGCCCCTATCGGTGACAAGCTAGGTTGTGTCACCTCCTCCTCCTATTTCTCTTCCTCTACCTCTCTCTCCCCTGCAGCTACTACCGCCTCCAACACCTCCTCCTCTAATCAATCAAGGACCAATTCCATGACAAGCCTCTCGATCTTAGCCCTTCATGCAGTAGTGGTGTCAATCTGCTCCAATGGGATGGCATCAACGTCAATAGTTTTCTGAAGTTTCCTCGCCCACAATTGGAGATTGTAGTAGACATATATCATGTCATTAAGGCATTGAGACTCCAACTTGTATAAGGGTCATAAATTATAAATTAATAATTATAAAATTTAAATACGAAAAATAATAATTATAATTGACAATGAATTTAAATATACAATCTGAAATATTTTAACACGTTGCGCTTCTTGGTGTGTATTTTCTCAAATACACTTTAGTTGTGCTTGCATCCAAAGGAACTACCTGTTTGGCTAGACACTAGAATGGCAAGCTTTTGGAGGTTGGATGCTTTGCCACCATAGCTTGTCCACCGAGCATCTAAAAGTTAAAACAAATATGAAAAACATATGAAATTTGAAACTTGAAGCAAATCATGAAGAGACAATGAAATTTGAAACAAACTAAAGCTCCCCTGGCATTTTGGTCTTCCTATCCTTAATAGCCATGCTAAAGCTAAATACACCACTTGCCAACCTGTATATCTCCATTTCTTTAGAAATCTCTTCATGTGCTTGCTCAGATGGCACCATCCTCTCAATACAAGTTAAGAATCCATCCATCACCTTGGCATCAAATCTAAAACCATAGGAATAAGAAAATGTGAGGTTGAGGTAAATCCGTGTAGCATGAATGGGGCAATGGAGGGTATTTTTCCATCACTCATTAATCACTCTCCATATCAATTTTTGTTTCTCAAGTCTCTCATCCCCCTTATTCTCATAATAAGCACAGATTGCTTCTTTGGCCCTATCCATGGCCTCATACATGTAGCCCATCGTGGGGGCTTAATTCCATCAACCAACTAAAAAACCTTTACCAAAGGTTTGGAAATGGCACATAACCACAAAAATCCTCCACTCCTTCCCAAAAGCTCTCTTCATATGAAACTACTTTACATATGGCCTCTCGCTTCAGTTTGTGGCTAAAAGATAAGGCATGTCACTCCGGTGAAAGAAACATTGTCTTCACATCCCACATAGAATTCAACAAAGGCTAAAGAGATATGAAACTAGTGGCAAATTGTGTAAGCGCAAGACGCACCAACTCCTTGTTATTAGTGAATCTTCTCAGCAAGCTAACCATAGATGCATGATTGTATAATAAATTTGATATGCTCTTGGATGATTCAACAATATCTCTCACAAAAGGAATCTTCCCTATATCCTCTAATATCGAGTCAATATAGCCACCAAGGGGCAACTCAATTAGCAATCATCATGATAATGAAGTGTTATGTACCAAACGATTTGAGATTCAAATCCCTCTAATTTCCCTGTGTCTACAAAAGGGGCATGAGAAGGGACCTAGAGGTTATAGTGGTAGCATTTTGAATCAACCCTGTGTCACGTGTCATTCGGCATGCAAAATGACCCAAAAAAAAAACTTCAAAAGCTAATTTAACTCACCCCAACAACAAACCACAATTTTTTCCATCAACTTGGGAAAAATCACGACTTAAATCAAGAATTTTTCAAGCAAAAAAAAATCTCCAACACAATCGACACTCCAAAAAACTTGTGAGTCGCCAATTTTATTGGGACTTTTGCAACACTACAATTTTCACATTAACGATGTGAGTTTTGCAAAATTAAGCCTATCAGAACAAGATGACGAAGATTCTCGCTTGAAAAACCTTAATCAGAAGTTGCAAGAAGAAATTAAAACATTAAAAAATGGGAAACTTGAGTATCAAAACATTAAAGATCAAATTGGTGAATCAAAAAACAAGAAACTTTCATGTTTAAAAAATCATAATCAAAATTACTTAAATTAGGAAGCTTAAGAATGACAAGTAGTTGTAAAACAAAGTACAACAACTGAGCAAAAGGGAAGTATCAAAATTTTCAAATGTGAAAATTCACGTTGAAGAAAAGGGAAAAATTATTGATCTAGGTAGCATCACAATTCAGAAGGATTCGAATACAATTGAGGTAAAGGCATACTCAGATGTTGCAATTCAAACGACAAAAATTCCAAGTGAAGATCCAACGATCAAGCAAGCAACATCAGTGCGTGAAGGGATTCACATACATGAAGTAATCAAGAAATCATCACAAGCATGATAAGGGAAAATCAAGTCACGAGAACTCTTTATCAATATCCTAATCACAAGAGCAGGTACATTAACTGTGAAAATTCCAAACTAGAATCCTATTGCAGGAATTGATATTATTTCTCCTGATTTTTAATTAATTAACAATTTATCTGCTACGGCAAATATCGAAATAAATACACAAAAAATATTGTTGAAAAATAATGCGTTGGAAACTGAGAAATGCTAGCACAAATAAAAATAACACAATTGTTTTTGGACAAAAGTCCACAGAAAAACCCAACTTAGGAAAACCATGTAGCAGCTGAGAGTTTTATTATTAGGCAGCAATGAGAAATTATTAGTACAACCAGATGTCGAAATCTAGCAATCCTACAGAGAAAAATACTAGCAAAAATCTAGTGAGGAAACTTCCTCACCCCACAAGCAAACTCCCGACACAACTTGCCTTCAGAAATTCGGCCCTCTCACCCTCTACGTCAGCCTCTGCACAGCCTGTTTGACGTCTAGCCTTAGATTGGTCTCTAATGAACTCGTTCTGCCCTCTACTGACTGGAAAGACGCTTCTCCGGCACTCTAGGACTCCTTCTCGGCCTCTGGCAATGAAGACGTCTCTACCTTTCTACAAATCAAACTTGCCTCTAGAGGATGTTGTGCTACCCCATCAGCAACCTCTTTGTGGCTCTTTTGCCTCTCTGCAAACGCACTCGTTGGATATGGAATGCCTCTTCCAGCCTCATTGTCTCTGCCCCTCTCATTGCTTCGATCTCTAGCTCTCTCTCTAGCAGCTGACTACTGCTACTCTGGAAATCGATCTGTTGAAGTGTCTTCTCCATCACCACATTGACCTCCTCTTATAATCCTTTGTTGGAGCACCAACGGCCAATATTAAAACATAATTGATGGCTAGGATCATCTTTGAATCAATCTCTGCGTGTTTCTAGATGATTCTTGTCTTGACTTAATTAATACTGATTAATTAACCATATTCCCTAAGTTTAGACATAGGAAATATTTAAAAACTGGTTAATAATCTAATAAAGACATTTCTAGGCGGAATTTCCAGAAACGATTTATGGATTTTGGAGGTCTCATGTAATCTAGCCTCTCCACAATTTCAAGGCTAGAACACATCCGATGCTACAAAAATTAACACTCCCTCTTTACAAGGAATGTGTTCTAGTGCTGCACACCCTATCACAACACCTTGCCTCTGCATCATCTCCTGTCACGTTGTTGATTTCTGGCCATACTACCCATCAACCACTGCACAACTCTAATACAATGTTGTTAAAAGCGCGAGCGGGATTAAATCGGCGTGGGGAATGAAGCGGAAAAAAGCGGGAAAATCGGGAAAAAAGCGGGAAAAAATCGTTTGGTACAAAAATATTCATTTTTTTCATTTTTTTTCAATTTTTCATTAAAAATCGCGCTGCCTTGCCAGCCCGAGCTTTTTTCCCAAAAAAGCGGGCTTTTTTCGAAAAAAGTGCGCTTTTTTGAAAAAAGTGGACCAAAAAAGCGTGCTTTTTTGAAAAAAGCGGGCTTTTTTCGAAAAAAGTGCGCTTTTTTCCCAAAAAAAGCGGCAAAAAAATTTTATCCCGCTTTTTTCCTATAAAAAGCACGATTAAATCGGCTTAGGGAAAAACTCGCGATTTTTTGAAAAAAGCGCGATTTAATCGCGCTTTTAACAACACTGCTCTAATATACGTTGCATATGTGTTGTTGTTAACCTTGTTGTACTACTGCCAACACTGCATTTGCACTGCAACTCCCTCTAATCTGTTGTTGTTGCAACTACAACATCTGCAACTAAAAAGCATCCAAAATATTGAATCAATTGTGATCAGTGTAATGCATATGTCACCCAAGTCTGTAACTGCTGCTAGTATCTGCATTGTCACTGAAGAATTTACGTTGTTGCTGACTCTGCACTGTGCCAACTGCATTGTTGCCAACTCTGCACTGCGCTCCCCAGCATCTGACTACTACTAATCTCTGCAACTGTCAGTCTGGAATCTAACTGCATCAACTATCACTGATCCATCCTGCTATTGAACATTGTGGGCCCCGTAGCAAGGAATGGATCTATGAGGTGGACTCCTCAACGATCCTACCCAATCTCTGTAGTTCTTTGGGACTACAGTACCAAATCTCCCCACCTCACTCCTAGAGGTATATCTGCGAACATCACAAAATCTTCCTCCAACCTGGAGGACAACCTATCAATCTCTGTTGAAGCTACCTACTTCTCCTCCTTGCCCTTCTTCCTGAGAGAACACTAGGTATTGTAATGACCAAGCTCACCACACGTAAAGCATTTGACCTTTAACGGGTCATTTTCCTTCTTTCTTTGCTCCCCCTGCCACTGACTGGGACCCTTTGATGTGAGGGCCACATTCTCCTCCTCCTTCACCTGCTTATGTTTGTTGTTGCTGCCACTGATGGAGCTCTTTAGAAGAGCTCGCCTCAATTCCTCCTACTGCAAGTCAGCCCACATTTTGTCCCATTCTGGTAACTTGTCTCTGCCCAATATGCTTTGGACACTGTTGAGTGCCAATCTCACAAGCTCTGTGGGTTGAGGTGCTACCCCAACAGCTAACAACTGGTCCCCGACCTCCTAAATCCCGGTGAGGAAGGGATCTATACCTTCCCCCTTCTGCATTCGAATGAGCCTCAGCTTCTCCTCAAGGTACATCTTCCGATGCTCAGAAGTACCCTAATATAGCGTGGCAAGAGCATCCCACATTTGCTTGGCAGTATCTTTGCCAACTATATGCGAGACTATATGATCCCGGATTTCGTCTAGGATCAACCGCTTCACGCATGTCATCTCCTCTCTGTACTCTTTCAACTGATCTGCATCTATGGGAATTACCACCACTACATCGATATAGGCTTTCAGGCCATATTCATCTAAAAGGAAAGACATCCTTACCTTCCAATTGATGTAGTTGGAAGCTCCTTCCAATCTGTCCTGATCACGAAGCCCAACAGTGGCCATCTCAATGAACTGTCAAAAATTTCCTCTTTCCTTCTACTCGGCCACTGCTTGTTATTCGCACACCCCTCTAGAGTGAGAAGATCTACTCATATCGATTGTCGATTTGCAAAGGAAAATCGAACTTCTTGAGACAAGAAGTTCCTTGAGGAAATTTTTCCCTCTATGTATGCTCCTCTCTTCCACCCCAACACTGGCTCTGCGCTAATGAATTGCTACAAAAACCACTGCGTCCGGCTAGAGATCTGCCCAATGAAAATCTTTGAGTTGCTCCCTCTGCCTCTGGAATCACTCGATCTTGAAAGATCAAGTTTTTTTTCCAGCCCCTCACTCATAAAAAATAAAAAATAAAAATCGAACCTCCACAAGTAACTCAGCCTCCTGGCAAAGTGACTACGCTACCCTTGGAAATTTTGGCCTGTTGCCCACATAGAGCAACAATATTCCTTCTTTTCGATTCTAAGCTCTTCGATTGATCAACTGCGCTCTAATACTATTTGAAAATTCCAAACTAGAATCCTATTGTAGCAACTGATATTATTTCTCCTAATTGTTAATTAATTAACAATTTATCTGTTATGGCAAATATCGAAATAAATACACTGCAACCTTCACAAATAAAATATTGCGCAAAATTAATGTGCTGGAAACTGAGAAATGGTAGCACACATATAAAATAACAAAATTGTTTTAGGACAAAAACCCTAGAAAATCCCAACTTGGGAAAACCGGTGCAACCACTGAGGGTTTTATTATTATGCAGAAGTGAGAAATTCTGAGTACAACTAGATGTCGAAATTTGGCAATCCTACAGAGAAAAGGACTGGCAAAAATCTAGTGATGAATTTTTCTCACCCCACAAGCAAAACTCCTGGCACAACTTGCCTTCAGAAATTCAGCCTTCTAACCCTCTACGTCAGCCTCCGCACAGCCTTCTAGACATCTAGCCTCAGATTGGTCTCTGATGAAGTCGTTCTGCCCTCTACTGACTGGAAAGATGCTTCTATGACACTCTAGGACTCCTTCCCGACCTCTTGAACTAAAGACGTCTCTACCTTTCTGCAAATCAAAGCTGCCTCTAGAGGTTGTTGTGTTGCCCCAGCGTCAGCCTCTTTATGGCTCTTCTGCCTCTCTGCAAATGCACTTGCTAGATCTGGAATGCCTCCTCCAACCTCATTGACTCTGCCCCTCTCTCGCTGCTTCGATCTCTAGCTCATTCTCCGGCAACTAAATATTGATACTCTGGAAATCGAATTGCTAAAGTGTCTTCTCCATCACCACATCGACCTCCTCTTATAATTCTCTGTTGGAGCACCAACACCAAGATTAAAACATAATCTATGGCTAGGATCATCTCTAGATCAATCTGTGTGTGTTTCTAGATTATTCTCACCTTGACTTAATTAACACGGATTAATTAACCATATTCCCTAAATTTAGACTTAGGAAATATTTAAAAAATAGTTAATTATTTAATTAATTCATTTCTAGGCGGAACTTCCAGAAACGGTTTCTGGGTTTTGGAGATCTCATGTATTCTAGCCTCTCCACAAAATTTCAAGGTTAGAACACATCCGATGCTACAAAAATTAACATTTACTAGTGAAGGGATCAGCATCAATCAAAAGGAAAACAATTAACATATCATCTGAAGAATACTAATGCCAATATTAGTAAGTCTCATGATAACAATTCATTGTGGCAAGCCTATAAGCGCAATGTTTCACAGACAATCAAATTAAGATGGTCAGATCATTTTTCAATTTGAAAATTTTGTTCAGCACTTAGAAGTTCATATCATCTTGTATCATCAAAGATGATAGTTCCAAGAATTGGGAAGGAAGCAAAGACATTACGAGACGGAAAAAGATATCAAACCTTTCCATCAATATGGTTTGAGGACCAAGCATTTCTAAAGAGGAAGACAATGTCATGAACATAAATAGCATAAAATAATATCAATAATAAATAATAATTAATGTCAATGAAAGGACATGTCTCAAAGGACGTGACTCTATGAAAGGGCACTCTCGCCTAGGTACACATACGGGACCTCATTTGTAATTCTCATCATACCATTCGTACTCATACATTATATATAATATATATATATATATATATATATAATATATATATATAATGAATGGATACTTTATATCCAAGCATTATGGATTAATTAACTCATGGAACCAAGTTTGGCTATCACAAGTGATATTGGCATACAAACAGTGTTGTGGGGGTTCACCCTCCCCTGCCTCCCCCCAAACCCACTCCCGAAGTGCGCTCCCTACAAAAATTTGTGCTCCCTGGTTTTTTAGGGAGCGGTCAGGAGCGTTTGCTCTCCGAGCGATTTTTTTAAAGCAAGAGCGGTCAGGGAGCGGGGGTTCACCCCTCTCCCCCTCCCCGAACCTGCTCCCGAAATGCACTCAACTCGGGGGCGCGCTCCCTAAAAAAATTTGCGCTCCCTAGTTTTTAGGGAGCGAACGAGGGAGCAGTCAGGAGCATTTGCTCTCGGAGCGATTTTTTTAAAGCGGGAGCGGTCGAGGAGCAAACGCTCCCAACCACTCCCACCTTAAAAATCGTTCCCATGGACGAAAAGGCACGCGAAGGACAAGCAAGGAAGAGGACAGAAAAAATGAAATAAAAGACCCTCCTCCCCTCCCATTATTCACCATTTGCACATTGAGAGAGTAAGAGGGGCTTTTGGAAATGGGCCTTGAGTTGAGGAGGAAGATTGAAAGAAAGATAGAGGATTACTTGGGAGCTCAAGGAGCTTGCAAGAGAGATTGGAGCTTGGGATTGAAGGCCAAAGAGGTAGGATCTACACTCTAATCTAGCATTTGTGCTTTTTATATGTTCATTGCTAAATGAAAATATTCTCTTCTCTCTTTCCCATGCCCATTCCTCCATTCTATTGCAGGCAAGAAACTATAACTCCACCAAGAAACATCATGGCTATAGGGCTTGGCATTCTCTTGATGTTGGTTCCCTTTTTTTGTTATTATGGTATTGTAGAGTAGAAGGGTTGATCGCCATGAAGAGGATGAGGAAGTGGGTTTCGCTGGATTTGAAAACCTTGGAGAGGAGGAGGAATACCTTGGTGAGGAGGAAGAGGAGTGTGGAGGTGATGAGGGCACAAAATGAAAGCAAACCAAACCCCATTGTGGAAATATGTTTCTAGGCCTGAAGCAGGGAAAGGGAGTGGAACCACTAAATGCCTCGATTGGAAAAAAACTTAAACAGGTCCATACACTCGTGTTAGAAAGCACCTCCGTTGGAAAATGCCATGGGATGGAGATAAACAAGTAGGAATCAAAACTTGTGTAAGTATGCCAGCACCACAAAAAACCAATTACATAAGGGAAGAGGAAGAAGCCCAAAACAGAGCTAAAAGATCAAAGGGTTTTGAACATGACAACCCACAATCACTAACACAACGAACTCCATCAACATCCTCCCATGCTAATGGATAAGGAGGCATCGGAACTATTGCACTCAATTTGTAAAAGTTCCAAGAAAGCAAAAGTACAATTTTGTTTTTCAACAAGATCAGATCATCTATCAACAGTCTTAGGTGTCATTGTAAACTCATTCTGCAGGTTATGTAATCTAAATGATCATAGCAAGACCTTGAATATATGTAACAACCTAGGTAAGCTTATTATTTTGGCAAAAAGTTTTATCCTAAGAGGTTTTTCGTTTCACTAACTCGTGTGTTTCTAAACACAGATAGTGAACAGAGTTTTTCCCTCCAGCCTCACCCCAAAGCTAGGGTGGAATTTTTTGTCAAAGTCTTAAATGATTCCTAGTGTTCTAGTCGAGCCTTATGTAAAAGTGATTTGGGGATAATTTAAGCTAGTTGGCTAAATTATTTTATTACAAATCACTTGGTCTACTAGATCATGTTGTGTCGTAGAATTGGGTATGTAATTTGAGGGTCTAAGCCAAACGGGAATCCCCCCTTTGAGGGTTGAAATTGTAAATCTTATGTAAAAAATATTTAAATCTATGGTCCTTCATACTTAGACACCATGGTTAAAATATTAGAGGGTGAAAAAAATAATAAATCCCCTCGCGTAAATTAATTAATTTTTCTAGCGAAAAATTAAATAAATCCTAAGCTAGAAAATTAATTAATTAGAGTCAAATTAAATTATCTTAGGCCGGTAGGGGTTTGGTCTCGTGGTCAGTGAACAATCTGCTAAGTCGTTCGTGCTGCTGTGCAAGTCACAGGTTCAAGTCTCGTCTTACCTTAAGGGGTCGTTCCTTGCGGATTGGGGGGTTCCTCCTAGCTGTTATAGTGGCGACCGGTGGGATTCAACCCCGTGTAACGCGAGTACGATACCACCGCCATTGTCGATTTAGCTAGATATCAAAAAGGACAAAGATTAAAAAAAATGTCTTAGGAAAATTAATTCTCCAAGTGGAAAAATTCGTGGGTCTTAAAAGAAGTAATTTTTTAAGGCCCTCCAACAAGGAAATATTATATATTTCAAGAAAATTTGGACCCTTGAACCTTGATGGTTAAGTCAAAGTCAAATTTTTTAGGAAATTAGCTCAAAATAATTAATTTTGAGCTAATAAAAATGGAGTTAAATGAGAAATTCGAAAATTCCTCAAAAAAAAAAAACAATGGCTAAGATTAAAAAAACCTCAGGAGTTTATCAACGACCGAGATTATTTTGACAAAGATCAAAGAAATTAACCGTTATTTTTCCACTTGGAGGATTTAGCTATAAATTAGAGAGTCAATTGAGTCACTAGCACGATGATCTTTAGCTGAAAAATTGTTGTTTAAACTTTCATGTAAACTATTGTCCCACTGGGAACCTATTTTTTCTATCATAATAAAGACTTTGTGGTGAAAATTCAAGGTGTTCGATGTTCATGATTTGTGGTATGTACTAACTACAAGCTTTCCTATGTTGTGTTGAATATTGGTAAAATATGTTTTCATTAGATAGACATAAAATGATGTTATTGATAGTTTTGTGTTAATCTTAGGTGGTTTGATTCCTCATATGATTAACAAATTGTCTTGAGATAAATACATAGTGTTTGGTCTCCAAGTTCATAAACTTAGGCAGGAATTATTTTGTTTGGATCCCAAATATTTGTATGGTATATTTAATTTTCGCTAAGGCTATAGTGTGCATTGGGTTTCTAAAGTACTTTTATCCATTCATCAAAGAAAAAAATATTTCTCAAAAAAATATTTCAAAACCCTTGTACATTTGTAAATTTTGTGAATAGATTTGTAAATTATTTTTGCTAATTGGAGTTTTGGGTTTTTTGAGATTTTGTATATATTTGGAGTTTTGAAATTTATTTTTTTTATATTGGGTAATTAAGGAAGAAATTGGCATTGGAGACCTTGAAGACCCTAGACATCTATAATTTTTAGGCTATTTTTGCAGGTTGCCTTAAAATCCATTTTATGAAGGCCCTAGCCCTTACCCAACCTAAAAAGCTAGTGTTTAGGATCTATTTTGCAAACATTAAGAAGGCCATAAGCCCCACAAGGGCTAGATCTCATTGCAAACAAGGGTTTCTTTAAAGGATTGGCATTTTATTTCTAACAATTTGTTTTGCAGTGATTTTGGGGTTAACATTGTGTTTTCAGGTGGTCATCTTCATTGGAAGTCTTCCTAGCCATCTACAAGGCCCTAAGGCCTCTTGGTTTGCTATCTGAAACCTAGCTTCTCATTGTTTTACCATTGTTGTAATTTTTATTTTTAACAATGATATATAAGCCCTAAAATCACATTTAATTGTTGGAGCTAAGTTCCATAAAAGCAAATCTTAAGAAAGAAATAAATTCTAATCAGATATCTCTTCAGAATAGGTTATTAGCTAAAAAAGAAAAACATGGTGAAGAACTAAATATCATGGAGACTAATCATTCTAATCAGATAATCACCATGGAGAATAATCGTGCCAAGGAAATCAGTGCTATTAAGAATGAACATTCCAACCAAATCAATGTCATTAAGGATAGGATCCAAAGCTTGATTGAGACAATGGAAGTTGATCACATACAATAAATGAAAATTACGAGATCAATACATGCTGACGAAATGAATGCCATAAGAATTGAACAGACCGTTATGGAGACTAATCATTCTAATCAGATAATCACCAGGGAGAATAATCATGCCAGGGAAATCAATGCTATTAGGAATGAACATTCCAACCAAATGAATGCCATTAAGGATAGGATGCAAAGCTTGATTATGACCATGGAAGTTGATCACATACAACAAATGAAAATTACGAGATCAATACATGCTAACGAAATGAATGCCATAAGAATTGAACAGACCACTCTTCAAAGTAAGCTACAAAAGATGGAAAAATCACAGGTTCATGAACTCCAGCCAAGGCCAAAGGATCCAGTGCAGGAACCTCCTAGCTCACCAAACTAGCCTTCACCTTTTTATGAAGAAGTCATTGATTCCATTGAGAAATGGTTAAACAAAGATGATCCAAGCAGGAAGGAAACTGAAGGGAATCAAATCGATGTTTGCAACACCGATTCAGTGGTGTTGACAAAGCAGGGTCATAAAAATAAAGAAGACCAGGCACAAAAATCATGGACATTCCAAATCTTTCGAACAAGAGTTGTCCAAATCAGATAGAAAGTTGCACATTGATCGCATCAACATCAGCATCGCATCCTACCGAAAGCAAGTGTAAAAAGCAAGAGAGAAGAAGGAAGAAGTTTGATGCATCAAATGGCAGAGAGCAACTCAATATTCAGATGAGTCAAAGTCCTAGCAATTTCAGAATTTAGCGTGGCACATCCAAGAGGTAGCCCACAGACTTGCCGAAAGTTGGCGGATGCTCAGTATGCACTATGTTGAAGACCTGTGATGCCATAGGGCACCTTTGTCTAGTATCTCTAACCGTACTCCTTTTTATTTCATGTCATTAGATAGTTTTATTTCACGTGCTATCTTTTATATTTCAATTTGTTAGAGTAGAATTTTCTATTCTAGCGAGCTTTATTATGTATACATGATGATTTTGATTTTCAATGGATATCTATTTGATGAACTTTTGCTTCCTTAGATGCAGGATTCTGGGGTTCTCACGTTACTTCGCAAAAGCAACGTGTCACCATATGGAGCCAGATGTTGCACTCAATTTGTCAAAGTTCCAAGGAAGCGGAAGTACAATTTTTTTCAACAAGATCAAATCATCTATCAGCAGTCTTATGTGTCATTGTAAACCCATTCTGCAAGTTACATAATGTAAATGATCCTAGTAAGACGTTGAATGTATGTAACAACCTAGGTAAACCTATTATTTTGGCGAAAAGTTTCATCCTGAGAGGTTTTTTGTCTCACTAACTCGTGTGTTTCTAAACACAGATGGTTGGCAGAGTTTTTCCCTCTAGCTTCACCCCAGAGCTAGAGTGGAATTCTTCATCAAAGTCTTAGTTGAGTCCTAGTGTTCTAGTAGAGTCTTATGTAAAAGTGATTTGGGAAAAGTTAAGCTAGTTGGCTAAATTATTTTATTACAAATCACTTGGTCTACTGGATCATGTTGTGTCATAGAATTGAGTATGTAATTTGAGAATCTAAGTCGAACAAGTATTCCCCCTTTGAGGGTTGAAATAGTAAATCTTATGTAAAAAAATATTTAAATGCATGGTCCCTCATACTTATAGACAGCATGGTTAAAATATTAAAAGGTGGAAAAAATAATAAATCCACTCGTGTAAATTAATTAATTTTTTATGACAAAAAATTATATAAATACTAAGCCAAAAATTAATTAACTAGAATCAAATTAAATTGTTTTAGGAAAATTATTCTCCAAGTCGAAAATTTTGTGGGTCTTAAAAGAAATAATTTTTTAATGTCTTCGTCTTAAAAAAAGTAATTTTTTAAGGTCTTCCGCCAAGGGAATATTGTATATTTCAAGAAAATTTGGACCCTTGAACCTTGTGGTTAAGCCAAAGTCAATTTTTTGGTGAAATTAATTCAAAATAATTAATTTTGAGCTAATAAAAATGGAGTTAAATGAGAAATTTGAAAATTCCTCAAAAATAAAAATTCAACAGCTAAGATTAAAAGATCTTCAAGAATTTATCAACAGTGGAGATTATTTTGACAAAGATCATTAAAACTAACCATTATTTTTTCACTTGGAGGATTTAGCTATAAATTAGAGAGTCATTTGAGTCTCTAGCAGAATGACCTTTGGCTAGAAAATTGTTGTTAAAGCTTTCATGTAAACTATTGTCTCGTTGGGAACTATTTTTTCTGACTTTTGGGGTGTAATTTCAAGGTGTTACATGTTCAAACTTCATGATTTGTGGTATGTACTAACTACGGGCTTTCCTATGTTGTGTTGAATATTGGTAAGATTTGTTTCATTAGATGGAGATAAAATCATGTTATTGATAGTCCTGGGTCAATCTTAGGTGGTTTGATTCCCCATATGATTAACAGCTTGTCTTGACATAAATACATAGTGTTTGCAGGGACTTCACTCCTTGGTCTCCAAGTTCACAAACTTAGGCAGGAATTATTTTGCTTGGATCCCAAATATTTGTATGGTGGATTTAATCTTCGCTAAGGCTATAGTGTGCATTGGGTTTCTAAAGTATTTTTAGTCATTCATCAAAGAAAAAACTCCATTAAAAAATTATTTCAAAACCCTTGTACACTTGTAAAGTTTGTGAATAGATTTGTAGATTATTTTTGCTAATTGGGGTTTTGAGTTTTTTGAGATTTTGTATATATTTGAGGTTTTGAAATTTAAATTTATTTTTATTTTTTTGGGTATTTGAGTTTCTATTCTAAATTTGTTTCAGGATTGAGGAAGAAAGTGGCATTGGAGACCTCAAAAACCCTAGACGTCTAGGGTTTTCAGGCTAATTTTTACAGGTTGCTTATTTTCAAATTGAAGAAGAAACCCATTTTCTAAAAGCCCTAGCCCTTACCCAACCTAAAAGGCTAGTGTTTGGGACCTATTTTGCAAGCATTAAGAAGGCCATAAGCCCTACAAGGGCTAGATCTCATTGCAAACAAGGGTTTTTTCAATGGATTGGCATTTTGACCAAGTGGTAGGAGATAATTATTGCATTGAATGCCTCTTTTTGGGAGGACCAAAATTGACCTAAAGATCATTAAATTTTGACGAGGAGAAATGTGTTTTTGAAGTGAAGCCCACACGTGCAAATTGTCATGGTCAGCTACACCATCACGTAGGCTCATGAAGCCCAAGAAACATGTCTTTTCACCCAAATGGATTCATATAAATAAGAATGACCTCCAACCTCATTTGGCACCTCATCAACTCAACTCATTCTTCTCTCTCCTCGTCTGATTGGTTCGTACAGCTCACTGGGCAACTCTTCTTCTCACAAATGTGGCTAAAAGAGGATGAATTACAGGAGGTCGAATTTCAGATCTAATGCAAGGTTTGACCAGTGCTGACCAAGAGCTATTTGACCTCCTTTAATTGCATTTTTTGTGGGAAATTTTCTGTTTGGGCAGACCGCATTCATTGGCACAAAAATCGCGATTCTCTAGGTTGTTTGACCTACATTGACTGCAGGGTTGTTTGACCATAGGGTTGACTTTTGTTTGGCTGGGTTTGTAATATTCCTAATTAGCCATGGCTAATTGGAATATTCGATTTTGCTCAATTTTGCCTTCTATAGTTATTAATAAATAAAAAGGTGAGAAAAAGGGGGACATAACTCATTTTTTGAATAAAGTCACTCCCTAGTAGCACAACGTTGTGACTTAAAAGAGGAGCCAAAGGGGCCAAAGGACCACGTAGAGGAGGGGCCCACGTAGACACTTGGAGGGACTGCGCAGATAGATAGGAGCACGTGGCAAGGGGGAGGCTACGTTGGAGGAGGTGGGCCTTAGGGTTGAGATAGGCCAACGCTATAAAGGAGAGAGGAGCCTCCTCATTTTGGCATTCGATTATGTGCATTTGAGCTAGTCAATTCGACTTAGAGCACGCTGACTGTTAGCCTGTCTGCAGCACTGTTTAGTGCATTGAGTGTCTCCATTCAGAGATCTCACTCTTAGCCCTGGGGGACTTCGAGTGCCTGCTCAAGCAAGGTAGTTTCCAGCGGTCTTTTGCAGGAGGATCGATTTTTGGAGTTGAGGAGGAGCTGAGCATCTGGATGACTGTGCAGTGTTGAGAGAGAATGACGCGGTCTTTCTGGGTAGGAGTTCTAAATTGGGGTTTTGTGGAAGATTTGAGCTAGGAGATTGAGTAGGGGATCAGCCCTTGCATCTTGGAGGATTTTGGCAGAGTTTCGGGCTGAGTTTTGGAGGATTCTATTCAATGGCAACACAAAGCCTTGAGGAACAACGTAGGTCCTCAAGGGGGTGATTTTCGGGGGTCAACTATTTTAGAAAATCTTTCTAGGCTTTTCTGGGTTTCTTGAGTAGAGGCTGATTCTAGAGTTTCAGCATTTTCTGAGGGGGGAAACAGCCCCAAATCCTCACTTGATTCCATGTAGTAACAACAGCACAACAGTTCTCCGACAGCTTGGACGCAGTTTAGAGAGAGGCCATTCCTTTATCATTCTGAGTGTATTTCTTCACTTGCCTTGTGCAAGTCGAGGTGCTATCTTTCTGATCACCTCCTGTACTCATTCCATTACTCAGTATAATAAAATGGCTTAGCATTTCTCTCTGCATTTCTTGAGTATCTGTCTGTATCCCATGTTTACATTATGGTATGTTGCACTAATGTATTTTTATCTCTTTGAGCTTCCCGGTTACTATATCTCTTGTATGTTATTTGGTTGGAGTTGCTTGGGTTTGAGGGATATCCCTGAAACGGGATATTACAGTGGTATCAGAGCATAGATCTGGCTCAGCCTGTGGAGCTAGCAGTTTATGACACCGAGGGAGAAACCCTACATCTGTTACAGAGGTAGGAAATACAGAGATATTGAGCATAGGTTGGAGAACACCTACGGAGAGGGAGATTGTGTTCGAGTGGTGGACGCAGAACAGGAGGAGCCTGTGGTGGACGCAAAACAGAAGGAGCCTGTGGTGGACGCAAGGCAGGAGGATCCGATGGCAGATGAGGACAGGAAGAGATTTGCGGGTATGCTCCTCAAATCAGTGCAGGATCTATCAAGGCAGATCAAGGTGATGGGGCAGAGATTCACGGCAGTGGAGGCTAGACAACGTGAGAACCCACGGGTTTTCCAGGTTGGTGAGGGATCGGGTACATCCCACCATTTTCCAGAGCAGGGTGCCACTCAGCATGATACTACTCAGCAGATGGCCTCACATGCCCCTACATGCTCTACCATGCCCACTTTCCTAGGAGCAGACACGGGAGCTGGAGCCCAGCAGGAGGCAGAGCCCGGTCATATGGGCAATTATTTTGTGGAGTACCAGGCCTATGGGCTGGAGTTCAAGGATGCTCTCTCATTCAAAGACTTTGTTCAGCTCTAGCGAGATAGTAGACCCCGCGACCATCACAGAGGACACTGGCATTATCATGATGGAGACACCCAACGCACAGCTAGTAGATTCCACTTGCCTACGTTTGATGGTTCATCAAACATTTTGGCAAGGTCTTGGGTGGAGAAGCTGGACATCTATTTCCAGCTTAACCAGATGTCGGAGACAGAGGCCATCAAGGTGGCGACATTACATTTGGATGGTGAGGCCCAGGATTGGTGGTTCCATGGGATGGTTACACTCGGACATTCCACAGTGACGACGTATCCCGAGTTCACCAAGAGATTGATGGAGAGGTTTGACCGAAGGGATCCAGAACAGCACTTTGTTGAGCTAACGAAGCTCAAACAAACCGAGAGCCCAGAGACCTACATTGCAAATTTCTTGAGGGTTTCAGTGATGGTGCCAGATCTATCCACGACACAGAAGATCTACATGTTTGTTGAGGGGTTAGCAGAGCCACTTCAGGGTCTAGTCAGATCCACTAGACCAGCCACACTCCAGGATGCTATTAGCAGGACCCGAGACTTACAGGACACCTTACCCAAGACTCGGACACCTTACCCCCAGAGAGAGGCTTTCCAACCTAAGGAGAAGGATGTGAGGATTCCACCTCCAAAAGGGAATCCAGGACATGCACAAATTGATGATGACGCCAGGAGGGAGCTGAAAAAGAAGCAGTTGTGCTTTACCTGTCAGGAGCTGTGGGCACCAAGACATAAATGTGTTGTTGGCAAAGCACACTTTACTGAGGTCTTCTCCGAGAGCAGCGGGGAAGAAGATGAGGAGGAGGATGTGGAGGCAAGAGATAGTCATGCCATGCAGGGTCCTTTTCCACCTCCACCAGCAACAGCAGGTGGTGCAGCTTTTGCAACTACCGGAGGGGCCCTTGCACATTGCGAGGAGTTCCCAAGTATTTGACGTTGTGCGTACGACAGACAATACGTGGCCAGCGAGTATCAAATTTGGTTGACAGTGGGGCAGCCCACAACTTCATCGATGCACAGATGGTCGAGCAGAGAGGTATACAGACAGAGAGGTTCAATGGATTTTCATTTTTGGTCCCAGGAGATCAGACCATGGTGTGCGCTCGTTATGTCCCAAAGTTATTAGTGACGATGGGCACCCCCACACTGACTGACCATTTTTTCGTGGTCAATATTCCAGACACCAACATGGTGCTAGGTGTTCAATGGCTTATCACTCTAGGGAAGGTCACAACAGTTGATGGATGAGTTGAGAGGAGCATGGTTCTTCTTAAAGATTGATTTGAGATCTAGGTACCATCAGATTCACGTGAGGGAGCAGGACATTCCCAAGACCGCCTTCAGGTGTCACTATGGGCACTTTGAGTTTTTGGTGATGCCCTTCGGGCTAACCAACGCCCTAGCTACATTCCATTCTTGCATGAATCACATCTTCCGCAGTCACTTAAGGAAGTTTGTGTTGGTGTTCTTTGATGATATCCTCATTTACAGAAGGACTTGGGAGGAGCATCTCCAGCACATTGAGACAGTATTGCGCATCTTGGAGGAGCAGCAGTTCTATGCCAAACTCTCCAAGTGTGAGTTTGGGTTGACGGAGATGTTGTACTTGGGACACATCATAGGGGTGGACGGAGTGAGGGTCCATGAGGAGAAGATCAGGGCCATCAGAGATTGGCCGGAGCCGAGGAACGTGACAGAACTTCGGGGATTCATTGGCATTTGTACTTACTACCGGAAGTTCGTAAAGAGTTTCTCACAACTTGTTGCACCACTGACAGATCTGACGAGGAAGGGGGCACTCAGTGGGTCGGATACAGCGCAGCGAGCCTTTGACAGGCTCAAGGAGGTTATGAGTAGCTACCCAGTGCTTGCATTGCCGGATTTTTCGCAGCCATTTGTTTTGAGTGTGATGCGTCGAGAGACGGAATCAGCGCAGTATTGATGCAAGGAAGTCACCCTATAGCCTTTGAGAGCTGGAAGCTCCTTCCGAACGAGAGGTTGTATTCTATATACGACAAGGAGATGTTGGCCATCATGCATGCATTGGCCAAGTTCCAGCAGTATTTAGTGGGTAACAGGTTCAGGGTGAGGATTGACCACAACATCCTCAGGTTTTTTTTGGAGCAGAAACAGCTACAAGAGAGGCAGCAGAAGTGGATCAGTGAGATCCAAGCATATGACTTTGACATTGAGTATGTCAAGGGTAAGAACAACATGGTAGCAGATGCTCTTTCACGTAGACCAGCCACGTTGTCTCTTATGAGCTTGGACGCAGACTGGAGGGCTCGACTCTTAGTAGAGTACTCCAAGGACAGATTTGCATGTGAGGTTCTGGATGGGCAGGTGACGGATGACAGGTACAGGGTGGTCGATGAGATCATCTACTACAGGGACCGGATCTTCTTAACTGAGGGATCTCAGCTCAAGAAAAAGATACTTTAGGCATCACATGATTCACCATTGGTCGGCCATCAGGGGTTTACCAAAACCTTCAGGGCCATTAGAGAGAGGTTCTCGTGGAAGGGCCTCAAGGAGGACGTACTCCAGCATGTCCGGGAGTGCGATGTTTGCCAGAGGAACAAGGGGGAGATGAGCCATCCCGCAAGATTATTGCAGCCTCTTCCCATTCCCGAGGGGAAATGGGGGTGTATTTCAATGAATTTCATCACAAGGTTGCCCATGGTACAGGGCAAGGATCACATCTTTGTCGTCGTTGATCCACTGACAAAGTACGCACATTTTTTCGCCATATCTGCACACTACACAGCAACGCAGGTGGCTGAGCTATTCTTCAGAGAGGTCTTCAGGTTACATGGTCTTCCTAAGACCATCACCAGTGACAAGGACAGGCATTTCATGGGCGGGTTTTGGCAGGAGCTTTTTCGGTTGGTGGGGACGGAGTTGACACCGAGTACCAATTATCACCCACAGACAGACGGGCAGACAGAGATAGTTAACAAGTGGTTGGAGGGCTACTTGCGTAACTATGTCAGTGGGCAGCAGTGAGCATGACTGAAGTGGCTGCATCTGGGGGAGTACTGCTACAACACTACGCATCACATGTCCATCGGTATGTCACCATTCTATGCTTTGTATGGATATCATCTTTTATCTTTTGTTGATGTGATGTTTGGTGCTAGCAAGGCTCCGAGAGCCAAGATTTGGATCCAAGAGAGGCAGGATATTCTCCAAGCTCTCAAGGATAATATGGGTACAGCGCGAAACCAGCAGAAGTTGTATGTTGACAAGGGTCGGGTGGAGAGACAGTTTGAGGTAGGGGACTTGGTCTACCTATGATTACAGCCATATCGACAGTCGTCACTGAAGCAGAAGGGGGCTGAGAAGCTCAAGCCCCGCTTTTATGGGCCATACAAGGTGATACGCAGGATTGGATAAGTTGCGTATGAGTTGGGGCTGCCCCAAGGCAGCAAGATTCATAACGTTTTTCATGTATCATGCCTGAAGAAGGCATTGGGACAGCGTGTGATAGTGACAAATGAGCTACCACCCACGGATGATGAGGGGCATTTGGTGTTGCAGCCAGAGGCTATTATTGATACCAGGGAGAGGCAGCTACAGAGTAGGACAGTCTGGGAATTCTTGGTGAGGTGGAAGAATTTACCGGATGAGGATGCCACTTGGGAGAGTGAGAAAATTTTGCAGCATCCATCACTTTAGTTGCTTGAGGACAAGCAACATTTTGCCAAGGGAGACTGTAATATTCCTAATTAGCCATGGCTAATTGGAATATTCGATTTTGCTCAATTTTGCCTTCTATAGTTATTAATAAATAAAAAGGTGAGAAAAAAGGGGACATAACTCACTTTTTGAATAAAGTCACTCCCTAGTAGCACAATGTTGGGACTTAAGAGGGGAGCCAAGGGGGCCAAAGGACCACATAGAAGAGGGGCCCACGTAGACACTTGGAGGCACTGCACAGATGGATAGGAGCACGTGGCAAGAGGGAGGCTGCGTTGGAGGAGGTGGGCCTTAGGGTTGAGATAGGCCAACACTATAAAGGAGAGAGGAGCCTCCTCATTTTGGCATTCGATTATGTGCATTTGAGCTAGTCACTTCGACTTAGAGCATGCTAGCTGCTTAGCCTGTCTGCAGCACTGTTTAGTGCATTGAGTGTCTCCGTTCGAAGATCTCATCCATAGCCCCGGGGGACTTCGAGTGCCTGCTCGGGCAAGGTAGTTTCCAACAATCTTTTGCAGGAGGATCGATTTTTGGAGTTGAGGAGGAGCTGAGCATCTAGATGACTACGCAGTCTTGAGAGAGAATGACGCAGTCTTTCTGGGTAGGAGTTCTGAATTGGGGTTTTGTGGAGGATTTGAGCTAGGAGATTGAGCACGGGATCATCCCTTGCATCTTGGAGGATTTTGGCAAAGTTTCGAGCTGAGTTTTGAAGGATTCTATTTAGTGGCAACGCAGAGCCTTGAGGAACAAGCGTAGGTCCTCAAGGGGGTGATTTTCGGAGGACAGCTATTTTAGAAAAGCTTTTTGGGCTTTTCTGGGTTTCTTGAGTAGAGGCTGGTTCTAGAGTTTCAGCGTTTTCTGAGGGGGGGAACAACCGCAAATCCTCACTTGATTCCATGCAATAGCAGCAGCACAGCAATTCTTCGACAGCTTGGACGCAGTTTAGAGAAAGGCCATTCCTTTATCATTCTGGGTGTATTTCTTCACTTGCCTTGTGCAAGTCGAGGTGCTATCTTTCTGATCACCTCCTGCACTCATTCCATTACTCAATATAATAAAATGGCTTAGCATTTCTCTCTGCATTTCTTGAGTATCTGTCTGTATCCCATGTGTACATTATGGTATGTTGCACTACTGTATTTTTATCTCTTTGAGCTTCCCGGTTACTATATCTCTTGTATGTTATTTGGTTGGAGTTGCTGGGGTTTGAGGGATATCCCTCAAACGGGATATTACAGGGTTTGACCGCTCTAAAGTTGACGGTTTTGCGCTGACTTTGACCAGTTAAGGAGGCTGAGTTGGATGAATTTAGATTGAGCTTCTAGGGGATTGTTTTGACCCTTGATTGTTGACTGGTTAGGGAACACACTACTACTAATTTTACTGTTGTTCACCAGTGACAAAATTGCAGATTTGACAAGGTTATTTAACAGTGTTTTGACAAGTCAATTTTGACTTTGACTCTATTATTGTACTCTCTTTCTCTGTTGAACATTTGATATAATAATAAGAAGAATTGACCAAATGATTTTCCCCATCTTGGGGTTTTCCCCTGGCATTTGCTAAACACTGGTGTTTTCTTGTCTTGGCTTGTCTTTTGCATTTATTGTTTATGTTCTATCTATAGTTACTGTCAATGTGATTAATGGTTTATGTGATTGCTATTGAAAACTACATTGGAAATTGTCATTAGGATGATAAAAAGACAATGAAGTAATTGTTGCAAGCATAGAACATACAATTGTTATCTAAAATTAACATGGTATCGAAGCCCAGGTGAAGACTAAGCTAAGCAAGAGAGAGAAAAGCAATCACCAAGAGACTTGTTGGAGAAAGATTATTGGACAAGTCTCAATGGCGAATCTAACTATCATGCATGGAAGATAACTTTGGAGGACCATGAATTATTGGACTATGTGCAGGGAAAAGTGGTGGAGCCTCCTTCAAATGCACTGGTTGCTGCTAAGACGAAGTATAGAAATTGTGAGGTCAAAGCAAAGAAAATTTTGATTGACTCCATTCAAAAGCATTTGGTTGCCTATATTTCTTATTTAGGAACTTCTAAGCTGGTTGGGATGTTCAAAGTGAACAATGCAAGTCAAATCCTCTTTCCCAAGAACAAGTTGGAGGATATCAAGATGGATAAAGGGGAGTTTATCCAATCCTACTTCATGAAAATAACCCAAATGAAGAATGACCTTCTATCTATTGGCGAAGTTATTACTAACAAGGAGTTCACTCTCATTGCACTTGGAGGTCCTTCAAGACCACAGGATTGAATTTACCACCACCATTCTCAACAACGACAGGATACCTAGTTTTGATGCATTATTGGCTAGATGCACTCAAGAGGAGACAAGGATGATGGAGAGAGATAAGTCCTCCAATCGAAATGAACCTACTGCCTTCTCCACTCATGCAAAAAGGAAGAATAATGTTGGTCCAAGAAGACAGGGTCACGGATCCAAGAAGGGATTCAAAGAAGGAAGAAAAGGAGGGTGCTACAATTGCAACATATTTGGCCACTATGCTAGAGAGTGCCCTCACAAAAACAATCCTCCAAGGGATGATGACAACAACAACAACGATTTCAAAGGCAATGGAAATCAAAAGAACAACAAGTTCAACAACAAAGGAAAGAGGAATGCTCCCGCTGCTCGAAAGGAAAATGGTCGACCTCCCAAAAGGATAAGAAATGTCAAGTATGATGAAAGTAATGTTGTAGAAAAACAAGATGAATTCTATCTTATTTTTGCTCTATCTACTGCCTCTCCTCCAGATACTTTGGATCATTGGTTGACTGATGGTGGAGCCTTAAGGCACTTCACTGGATACAAAAAGGCCCTCTCAAATTTGGTTGAGAAGAAGACTAATTTAGATATCATACTTGGAGATAATGCCACCTACCCCATGAAAGGGATAGGTATTGTCACTCTTCACTTGAAGCAAGGTCAAACCATTCATCTATAAGATGTGTTGTATGTGTTTGATTTGAAGAACCTGGTATCTAGTTCTGCGATGGAAGACAAAGGCTTCAAGATAGCATTCATTGATGGAAAGGTACGTATTTGGAAAATAAACCCTAAAGATGCATTTACTCTTGGATTTAGGGTTGATGGTCTCTACCAAGTTGGTGGAAGTCCTTTGGGAGCCTTGGCAAGTGATACTTCTCTTCAATGTGAATTATGGCATCGGAGATTTGCTCATTTACATTACAAAGCCTTACTTTAATATGAACCATGAAGGAGTTTGTCAAGGTTGTGCAGCTGGGAAACATACAAAGGAACCATTCCCTTCTAATGAAAGCAAGACAACCGATATTCTTCAGCACGTCCATTCTGACCTATTTGGTGCCCTGCCTGTAACCTTATTAGAAGGATACATATACTATGCAATCTTTGTGGATGAATTCTCACGCAAAACACGGATTTATTTCTTGAAGAGGAAGGATGAAGTGTTCAAATGATTATGTTCTTTCAAGGCATTGTTGAAAAATCAAATAGGGAAGAAGATCAAGACATTGAGGACCGAAAATGTAACCGAATATGACTCAAATGAATTCAATGACTTTTGCAGAGAGGTTGGCATTAAGAGGAAGACAATTGTTCCATATACTCCTGAGCAAAATGGCGTTTCTGAAAGGAAGAATCGAACAATTATGGAAGCCACCCATGCAATGATCTGTCATCAAGGTCTACCAAAGTTCTTATGGGGAGAAGTTGTCAACACTGTCGTATATGTTCAAAATAGGAGCCCACATCAAGCTTTGGATTTCAAGACACCCGAAGAAGTCTTCACTGGTAAGAAGCCTGATGTTTCTCATTTTAGAATATTTGGTTGTCCAGTATACTTTCATGTGCCTAAAAAGAAAAGGAATAAGTTGAAAGCCTCTGGGAAGAAAGGTATATTCATCGGCTACAATGAAAATTCAAAAACATATAGAATATATGTACCTGGTCAAAGAGATGTGGAAGTAAGTTGTGATGTCACCTTTGATGAAGACACTACCCTTGGGAAAGCCAGAGATCTCCCCATCTCAAGGAAGGATGATAATGATGTTGTGGAAAAACAAGAAGAACCTCCGACGGATGAGCCTATACCCAATGTTGATGGCCCGATAGATCCTATTGATCCACCTCCTGCTGATCCCTCTACCTCAAGGAATGACCATTATCGCTCAAAGATACTCTCAAAGATGTTGAAGGACATATTGCTCCAAGAGGGACATTTCACGAAAGTAAGAAGTTGAATAGGTATCAAGGGTTACTTGGCTGCCATGAGTGCTATTGTTCAAGCTGAAACATGCACGTTTGAAGAAGTCGTAAAGCACCAAGTATGGAAAGATGCGATGAATGAGGAATATGAATTGATCAAGAAGAATGATGTTCGGGGCGTGGTGCTTAGACCTAAGGAAAAATCTGTGGTCACCTCTAAATGGCTTTAACAAATTAAACATGGACCTGATGGGAGTGTTGAAAAATATAAGGCCAGGTTTGTAGCTCATGGCTTCTCTCAAAAGGAAGGAGTGGACTATGACAAAATATTTGCACCAATTGCTCACTATACCACTATCTGATCTACTATTGCTTTCATTGCCAATCGAGGATGGAGCCTACATCGAATGGGCATCAAAACTGCTTTCTTGCATGGCTCGCTTAAGGAGAAAGTCTACTTGGAACAACCTCAAGGGTTTGAAGTTCAAGATAGAAGGACACATGTTTGTCGGCTTAAGAAAGCCCTCTAAGGGTTGAAGCAAGTCCCTAAGGCTTGGTACGAAAGAATTGATAGATATCTTATGAAGTTGAGATTTACAAGGAGCTATGTTGATCCTAACCTATACTTCAAGGTTGAAAAGGACATGCCTTTTATTTTGGTCCTTCATGTTGATGATCTCTTTCTAACAGGTGCAAACCCTCTCATTTATCAATGCAAGAGAGAGTTAACTTCTAAGTTCGAGATGAAGGACCTAGGATTGATGCATTACTTCCTAAGCCTGAAGGTCTGGAAAAAGCTAGGTGATATTTTCCTTTCTCAAGGAAAATACATTGTGAAGCTGCTAGAGAGATGTGGGATGATGGAACGCAAGTCTGTGTCTACTTCGATGGAACTCAACTTTAAGAGGCTATGTGGAAGTGTTGCTAGGCCCAAATTGGCAAACCCTTCCGAGTATAGGCAACTTGTGGGGGCCTTGATGTTCTTGGTAAACTCTCATTCGAACATATGCTTCGTTGTAAATACTTTGAGTCAATTTATGGTTGACCCTCATCACATACATTGGATTGCTACTAAGAATCTCCTGAGATATCTTCGTGGCACAATCAACTACAAATTGAAAATCACTGTCGAGAATTTGTGGCTACATGGATATTCTAATGTTGACTGGGCTAGCAATGTGGTGGATAGAAAGAGCACGTTAGGATGTTGCTTCTCATTGAGGTCTGCTTCAAATTAATGGATGAGCAAAAAGCAGAAATCGGTTGCTTTAAGCACCGTCGAGGCCGAATAGATTACTGCTAGTATGGCTTGTTATGAAGTTGTTTGGTTGAGGAAGCTCTTTAGTGAGCTATTTGAGTACATGTTAGATACCATTGTGATCTATTGCAATAACCATAATAGGATTCACCTTTCATAGAATCTCGTGTTCCACGATAGCTCCAAGCATATTGATATCAGATACCACTTTATCCAGGATATGGTACAACGAGAAGCAATAAGGCTCCAACATATCAGGACTGATGAGTAGATTGCTAACATTTGGAGAAGGTCAAATTCTTAGCCTTCTGAGAGAAACTTGGAGTCGTGGAAGGACCCTCCCAAGACAGTCTCGCTTAAGTTGGACATTGAGCTCTCGGAGCACCTAAGGCTTGGGGTACTTCTTGGAGCTATGAGCGACCATAGGGTGAGTGGTTCACCTTCCCCTATACGCATGTTGTGTACAGGGTGAGTGTTTCACCTTCCCCCGTGATACCCCATGATGATATATAAGGGCATAGGGTAAGTGGTTCACCTTCCCCTATAACTGATTAAAAATGCATAGAATGAGTGGTTCACCTTCTCATATGGCATATGAGAAGGATGAGTGGTTCACCTTCTCCTATGGATGCCCCAACATACATCCTACCCATGTAGTCCAAGACTCATGGAAAGTACCTCTCATCTGGCCAAAGAGTTGGGAAAAGTGGATAGGGACCATAACACTATAGATGGACGCATTGTGTACTGTCATACTCCATATGTCTAGGATGCACGGTGTTCAACAACTTGATCTGAGATCAAGTCCGATTGGGGTTCTACCCCTGGCTATGTGGACTGATTTTTGTCAGTGAAGAGTGGCAAGGTCTTATGACCCACTCTTGAACAATCCTTCTTCATTATCTATATCAGTGTTAAGCAGAGTTGAGACAAGATGCAAAGATGGCACATGATGACAAGATGGTATGATGATCGATGGGTAGATATTAGAAGGTGGAATTCTCCCTAGTTGAGAGGGAGTGTTAAAATTGGCAACTAGGGCCAAATTCCACTTTGGACACATTTGATGGATATAGTTATTGCATTGAATTCCTATTTTAGAGAGGACCAAAATTGACCTAAAAATCATTAAATTTGGATGAGGAGAAATGTGTTTTTGAAGTGAAGCCTGCACATGTGCAAATTGTCAAGGTCGGCTACACCATCATGTAAGCTCATGAAGCCCAAGAGACATGTCTTTTCACCCACATGGATTCATATAAATAAGAGTGACCTCCGGCCTCATTTGGCACCTCATTAACTCAACTCATTCTTCTCTCTCCTCGTCTGATTGGTTCGTATAGCTCATTGGGCAACTCTTCTTCTAAATTCTCACACGTCGCTGAAAGAGGACGAATTTCAAGAGGCTGACTAGTGTTGACCAAGGGCTATTTGACCTCCTTTCACTGTGATTTTTGTGGGAAATTTTCTATTTGGGCAGGCCGCATTCATTGGCACAAAACTGAGAATTTATGGGTTGTTAGACGTGCGTTGACTGCGGGCCTGATTGACCACAACGTTGACTTTGTTTGAATGGGTTTAACTGCTCTAAAGTTGATTGTTTTGGGTTGAATTTGACCAACTAAGGAGGCCGAGTTCGATGAATTTTGACCGAGCTACTAAGGGACTATTTTGACCCTTGACCGTTCACTGGTTAGGGCACACACTGCTGTTGATTTGATTGTTGTTGAGCGGGGACAAAATTGCACATTTGACAGGGCTATTTAACAATGTTTTGACAAGTCAATTTTGACTTTGACTATATTATTGTACTTTCTCTCTCTGTTGAACATTTGATATAATAATAAGAAGAATTGACCAAAGGGTTTTCCCCATCTTGGGTTTTTTTCCTAGCATTGCCAAATACTAATGTTCTCTTGTCTTGGCTTCTTTTCTACATTTATTGTTTATGTTCTATCTATAGTTTTGTCAATGTGATTAATGGTTTATGTGATTGTTATTAGAAACTAAATTGGAAATTGCCATTGGGTTGATAAAAGGACATTGAAGTATTTTTTGCAAGCATAGAACATACCATTGTTATCTAAAATTAACAAATCCTCATCAAGGAAGATCTTATTGGGACGAGAGAATAGCTTACGTTTAGCTTTGAGGCTCAAAATCAATCAATTGTAGAGTGGATTCAGAGTCCAGACCCAAGCCAAGCTCTATCCAAGGGGACATCAAGGAGATATAGATTATCCTTGAGATTGTCCCAGCTACCATGGTGTCCGAGGATGGAATAGGTAGAGGGAGCCCCCTCACCTTGAGGTTTAATTCCCGTGGTTGCCTAGTATGCTCCTCCACTAGCTTAGCTTGTACTACTTCCTCAATTGTTTTCAGAAGAGGGGGGACTTTAACATGTTTGCTAGCTACCTATGTCCATGAGTTAATATGAGTTTTTGTTTCATGCTGAAATGTAGCATACAAGAATTTATCTCCTCCATTTCTTTTTTAAGGTTAAGAAGTTTTGCATGCGAGGCTTCACTAGAAGGGTGGTGCAGGGCACTTTTTATGTTGCTTTCCTTTAGTTATGTCTACAGAGAAATGTTCTTTGCCTCCAATTTTGCTACTCTATTGGTTTGATGACTCCAAGTGTTCCAATGTCATGATCAAGGCCTAAAGAATGTTATTACTGCCCTCCCTCTTTAGGGCCCTCTATATCGAAGTTTTATGTCCTAGTGATTGTCTTGGCGATGTCTTCAGTTCAGGGCTATGCCATCCCATTTGCAAAAGATGAATCTATTAATGCCTGTAACAAAGGACACAATTGGATAGCCTGCAATGGGGTCATGAAAATCGGTTGATGAAGTGAATATCCCAAGGGCATTAAAGATGTCCCATGACACATAACTTGGCTCTATCTATCGACTCATCTCTCTCTAACTCCGGCTCTAGCTTGGCCCTCTCTAACTCCAACTCAACCTAGCCCATGCGACACTAGAATCCTCATTAGGTAGCCTTGTAGACACGACTTTCAAACAAAGAAGGGGAGATGTGGACTAAAAAGGGTTGAGTTACGGATAGGATCGAGGGTTTCCAACGATAAATGAGATTCTAGCGATAATGAATAGGGTTGTTGTGACAAAAAACACACACTTTGCATGCAAGCCGTGTTGAAAATTGTAACTAGGTTCAGTCTTCATTGTAATCATGACAATGTGTATTCTTTATAAAGCAAAAGAGAGAGAAAAAAAAAATATGTTTTATTTTTGGAGTATGGGTTTCATACTCAAGCTTGAGTCAAAAGCATTTTCTTTGTGCTTTTAGATCTTTTAGGTCTTTCTAGGATAAAGAATAATATTGGTCATGTTTCATAGTCCTGTTTGGACTCATTGTAATGAAGGAAAAAAATTAATTTATCAAGAAAAAGCCCTGGATAAGCCCAAGACCAAGTCGGCCCAAAGGAGGGGCATTCAACCCTCAAGAAAGGTTATAAATACAAGGGAGCTCAACCTCATTTAGACACTCATATCAAGCGAGTTCTATCTACAATAGCGAAGGAGAAGAAGAGTAGCTGGGAGGATGAAGAAGAAGAACAGAAGTCGAAATCCTATCAAGGAAGTTTTTCTCTTGTCTTGCTAGGGTTTGTGAACCTATCAGTTGTAGGATGAAATTCTATTGCGGTTGCAAGGGGGCGAAATTGCATGGTCAAAATTCTATTGCAGGGGTCGAAGTTGCAGTACTAGTGTAGACGTATCGAAGTGTTGCAAGTTGTCTCAAGGAAGATCTTGTTGGGGCTTGGCTTGGGGCTTGGAGGGTTTATTGGCTTGGGGCTTTGGGTCTTGGAAGTCTCTTTTGTAAGCAGATTCTGAAAAAGAAGAGAAGCATTTTATGGGTTTTCCCCTTTGAGGGGTTTTTCCCTGGCTTGCAACCTATATCTTGTGTACTCTCTCTCTCCGTGATCTTCATTGTTATGGTAATTGCTTGATGAACGAATCTAAAGAAGTAATAAAGAACCAAATAACATGACAAATAATTCTCATGATAAGGGAAATAAGTTATAATCTACAAGTCTCCATATTTTCCAACATGGTAGCAAAGCTAAGGTGCAAGGAGACTGAAGATCACATCTTTGTTGGCACTATGGCAAAGGGTTATAAGGAAGGGTTTTAAGGTTCTTGGAAATCTCACTACATCTATCAAGAATTGTCTATTGGAGATCATCTCCAAGCTCGCAAAGGAAGTAACAGATGGAAGCTTGTTCTCCACTTTAACTGGCACATTCAAGGACGAGAATGTATGGGTTATTGACAGTGGCGCCTACAAACATATGACGAGAGAATGCAGTCAACTCCAAACCCTATCTAAGGGAAAGTCATCTCACTCTATCGAACTTGGAGACTACAAAAGCTATTCAGTGAAAGGCATTAGATCTACATCATTGGAGCTCGAGTCAAGTGGAAGAATTCACTTGAACAACATTTTATATGTTCTAGGTTTGAAGAAAAACTTTATTTTTCTTGTTTAGAGGATAAGGGTGATAGAGTTGTCTTTGTTGATGGCAAGGTTTTGGTTTGGGGTAAGGGCTCTAGTATTAATGAAGCAAAGGTGAATGGGATTCGTGAAGGGAAATTGTATAGACTCTATACTCCCCTAGCTCAAGCCCTAGTTCACCTAAAAGTGAGTCCTAAACTATGGCATAGAAGGTATGGACATCTTCATTATAAGATACTGCCATCTTTGAGTCAAATGGTCAAATGGTCAATGGCATCCCCGAAATAAAAGATCATGAAGGGATCTGTAAGGGATGTGCTCTAGGAAAGAATGTAAAGAAACCATTTGCAAGTAGTGACACCAAATCTAAGGAAATTTTAGATCTCATACACTCGGATGTATGTGGACCTATGGCAGTAAAGTCTCTTAGTGTGAATCAGTATTATGTAACCTTCATTGATGATTACTCAAGGAAGACTTGGTTATACCTTCTCAAAAACAAGGATGAGGTATTCGAAAAGTTTCAGGAGTTCAAGAATGAAGTGGAAAACCTAACCGAGAGAAAGATCAAAAATCTAAGGTGAGACAGTGGTGGAGAATACACCTCCAAAGAGTTAATAGCTTTCTGCAAAGAAGCAAGAATCAAGAGGGAGCTCCTTGTTCCCTATAATCCTGCACAGAATGGCATGGCAGAAAGGAAGAACCGTACTATTGAACAATGTGTTAGGGCTATGCTACAAGATCGACGTCTCCCTAAATTCCAAGGGGAGAGGCATGCATAGCAGCTATCTACTTACAAAATCAAATTCCTCACAAGATTCTTAACAATATGACTCTGGAAGAAGTATTTACAAGAAAGAAGCCAAGTGTGGATCATCTTCGGATACTTGGGTGTCTTGTGTATATTCATATACCCAAAGACAAGAGGAAGAAGCTAGATCCAGCCAGTCTAAAGGGCATCTTTGTGGGATATAGTGCTTCATCAAAAGCATATAGAATCTATATCAAGGAGGATCATCAAATTGAAGTAAGCAGGGATGTCATCTTTGATAAAAGCATAGCTTACAAGAAATCAAGCGATGTTCTAGTTGACTCTGAAGAAGAAGAGATACCTATCTTTGAGGATATCTCTAGGGAGAATGATGGTCAAGAACCAGGACCTACTCAAGAAGATGTTGTGTGTCCTTGTGAGCCTATACAGCAAGTAGGTGTTCCAAAAAATCGAAAGAGACCTATTTGGCTAAAAACTACTCTTCAAGAGGCAGAAGGACATAAAGCTTCAGGGACATCTAGGGAAAGTAAGAGATTGAAGAGGTATTATGGGTATGTTGCATAGGTGACAAAGCTTATTGAAGCGGAACCTTCCTCCTATGAAGATGCAACTAAACATCAAGAATGGAGGAATGCTATGCAGGAAGAATACCAATCCATAATGAAGAATAATGTCTGGGAAATTGTACCTAAGCCAAGTGACAAGTCTATAGTCACTTCAAGTGTATTTACAAAATAAAGCACGCTGCAGATGGAAGCGTAGACAAATACAAAGCAAGGTTTGTAGCAAGAGGCTTCTCGCAGAAGGAAAGAAGGAATTATGAGGAAACCTTTGCTCCCACAGCTGGTTATACAACAATAAGATCGTTTGTTTCGTTGATTGCTACTATGGGATGGAACATCCATCAAATGGATGTCAAGACAGCTTTCCTGAATGGGACCATTGATGAGGAGGTTTACATTGAGCAACCTCAAAGATTTGAAATAAATCAGAGGGAGACTCATATCCGTTGTCTGCAAATTGAAGAAAGCTATATACGACTTAACGAAAGCACCTAGGGCTTGGTATGCAAGGATGGATGCATATCTATTGAGACTTGGTTTTACCAAGAGTGCTGCAAATCCTAACCTATATATCAGGGTGGTCCAGGATGAGCTAGTTATCATACACTTGTATGTGGATAATCTACTAGTTACAGGTGTAGAGCATCGGATTCAGGAATGCAAGAAGTAGTTAGCACCAGAATTCGATATGAAGGATCTTGGGATTATGCACTATTATCTGGGACTAGAGGTATGGCAAAAGTCACGAAATATATATCTTGGTCAAGGTAAGTATGTGATCAAGATGCTTCAAAAGTATGGCACGATGGATTGCAAGCCTGTGATGACTCCTATGATTACCAGTTTAAAGAAATTGAGGAATTCATAATTTAGTCTGGTGGATCCTACTCGCTACAGACAATTGATTGGGTCCTTGATGTATCTAGTAAATACTAGACCGGACATTTGTTTTGCAATAAATTTCCTAAGTCAGTTTCAGATGGAGCCAAAACATGATCATTGGATTGCAGCCAAGCATACCCTAAGGTATTTAGGTGGAACTATGTATCACTGCCTCCGGTACACTGGTAATGAAGTCTAATTCGTGGGATATACAAATTTAGATTGGGGTGGCAATGAGACAGACAAAAAAGCACAACAGGTGGATGCTTCAGCCTAGGATCTTCCATGGTCTCATGGATGAGCAGAAAGCAAGATACAGTTGCTATGAGTAGTGCTAAAATTGAATATGTTGTTGCAAGCGAGGTTTATCAGGAAGCAGTTTGGCTCAGTAAGTTACTATCAGACTTGTTTGAAGGACCGCTTAGCCCTACATGGATAAATTGTGGTAATTAGAGTTGCATAAGAATAACGAAAGACCCAATGTTTCATGCAAAGACAGCATATAAACAACAAGTACCACTACATCAAAAGCTTGGTAGGAAATGGGGTCATGGAGTTGCACTATCTACCTACAGATGAACAGGTAGCAGATATACTAACTAAAGCATTACCAAACAAGAAGCTTGAGAACCTAAGAGGTAAGCTTGGTTTGGTGGATATATCTTTCCTGATTGAGAGGGAGTGATATCGGATAGTTCTTGTCTTTATGGGTCAGTCACTAGACTAGGACTAACAGCGGTAAGTCTTAGTGAAGGCCATAAAGAAAGAATGGACTCTAAAGGATTGGATAAGCATCTAGATTGGAACTGCTTATGGATGGTAGAATCCAGAAAGAAGTTGTTGATTGATGCTCTTTGAGGATAAGGTAGGGCATCCAAGAAAAGAGTAGTCAAAGAGGACCAATATTCTTTGAGGATCTAGGTTTGAGAATCCAAGATAAGAATAGTCCTAAAAGGACATACCTTGTAGACATCCGGGTGGGGTATGTGCCCTGAGAGGTGGTGTGATAGCTCATGTAAAGCCTCTCAGCATAATGCTCATAATTAAAGATGAGCTTGTCCACTTAAGGCCTTCAAGGACAGTGGTTGTTATGATAAAGATGCTTGACAAAAAGATAGCTTATCAATCTGATTGTTCTTATTCGAATGCTTCAAGACTTAGATTCCTTGTTGAGCAGAGAGGCTCATTCTATAGCCCAGTATGATGTGTAACGTTGTTCGTCCGTCATCAAAATTGAAATTTTGCTCATGTCAGCCAAAAAAAATAAAAATCTAAAATTTAAAAATAAAAAAATTAAATAACTATACAAAACATTTAAATAATGTTTGCCTCATAAAAAAAATTGCAAGTAATGAAATTGGATCCCTCTCTGCTCATGTTAGATCCGTATTTAAGACAGATCTATATTGGTAACTAGGTTCAGTCTTCATTGTAGTCATGACATTGTATATTCTTTATAAAGAAAGAAAGAGAAAGAAAAAGAAATTATATTTTATTTTTGGAGTATGGGTTTCATACACAAGTTTGATTCAAAAGCATGTTCTTCATCCTTTTAGGTCTTCTAGGTCTTTCTAAGATAAAGAATAATATTGGTCACGTGTCATATTCCCATTTGGACTCATTGTAATGAAGAAAAATATTTATTTTATCAAGAAAAAGCCATGGATAAGCCCAAGACCAAGTTGGCCCAAGAGCAAGATCAAGTTGGCCTAAAGGAGGGGTATTCGACCCTCAAGAAAGGCTATAAATACAAGGCAACTTGACCTCATTTGGATATTCATCTCAAGCAAGTTCGATCTGCAATAGTGAAGGAGAAGAAGATTAGCTGGGAGGACGAAGAAGAAGAATAGAAGTCGAAATCTTGTCAAGGAAGTTTTTCTCTTGTCCCACTAGGGTTTGTGAAGCTACGAGTTGTAGAAGGATGAAATTTTGTAGCAGTTGCAGGGGGCCGAAATTCTGTTGCAGGGGTTGAAGTTGCAGCAATAGTGTAGCAGTATCTAAGTGTTGAAAGTTGTCTCAAGGAAGATCTTGTTGGGCGTTGGCTTGAGGCTTGGAGGGTTTATTGGCTTGGGTCTTTAGGTCTTCAAAGTCTCTTTTGTAAGCAGATTCTAAAGAAGAGACGCATTTTCTGGGTTTTCCCCTTGGAGGGGTTTTGCCCTGGCTTGGAGCCTATATCTTGTGTACTTTGTCTCTCTGTGATCTTCATTGTTTTGGTAATTGTTTGCTAAACAGATCTAAAGAAGTAATAAAAAACCAAATAACATCATAAGTAATTATCATGATAAGGAAAATAAGTTCTAATCTACAAGTCTCCATATTTTCCAACAAGCTGCGGACGGGAAGCCATGCACAGGTAGTACATTGGCTGCAAAGGGTCACCACGAAATGGGTTGGGATAACTAAGAGCATAGTTGGGCCAGGATCAAGATGGCTCAAGGTCACGCAACAAGGAGAGATGTATCAGGGTTGAGCTGGGTGCAAGTCGTGACTCCCAGCAAAGAGCAGAGCTGGGTGCAAGTCGCAACTCCCAGCAAAAAGCAGAGTTGCATACAACTCGCTAACAGCAGAGCTGGGTCGAGGTTGAGAAATCTGCAAACCACATATTCTCTAGGCTCAACCCAAATCTTGTTCAAAAGGGTGCCCAAGATTGCCAGAAGTGCACCTAAGCTATAGAAGACTATCTGAGGTACAATCTAACAGTTTCTTGGTGCTCCAAGAAGCAGTAGGTTATAGGTCCCTTGCACAAAAGATGAATAAGCTAGCAATGTTTTCGTCAATAAGCAACTTGCCTAGATGCAAGCAATCCTTGACCAACTGGGTCTTCCATGAGAAAGTCCCACCTTCTCTATTTTGAGACAATCTTATGACATGACTAATCAAGGCCTCCCACACTATGCCTGGGTGTAGAAGTTTGGCAAACAGATAGCTACATTTTTGTCTCACAAACAAAATAAGATAGATTGCAAAATCTTGTTTACCCCTACAGAGAGAGGGCAGAAGCTTTCAACCAAGACTGACTCTAAGCAGGCTAATTAGCCAGTCTACAAGCAACTAGTGGGAAGCTTAATATGGATTGTAACCACTAGGCCTGATTTGAGCTATGTTGTGAGCTTCATCTACAAAATCATGACAATGCCGAAAGTAGAACATTGCAATGCAGCGAAATTTGGTGTTCTGATATGTGAAAGGGACACTTGACTTTGGCAGTCCATAGAGCAAAAGCAAAGACAAACTGTGAGGGTATACACATTCAGATTCGACAAGTTCTGTGGATGACAGAAAATCCACTACTAGACATGTTTTCAACCTCGGCATAGGTGCAATCACATGGGCCATCAAGAAGCAGCATGCAGTAGCCCTTTCATTAGACAGCTCATAGATGATGGATCTATTAAGCTACAGTATTATCCATTAAACGACCAAACCGCGGACATTTTTACTAAGTCTTCAGTTCCTGACAACTATGTAAAATTTATGGATAAGCTTGGTGTAGTTAGTAGATTGACCATTGAGGGAGGGTATTAGTTACTGTCAAAATAACAATGGTGAATAGATATTAGACATAGGCATTAATTAAGTAATTTTGACTTTATGTTGTATTGTGCTTTTATGTTTTATTTCACTTTGGTGTGTATCTTGGTCAATATCCCACATTCATAAAGTGGATTGACTTGACTAGTATGTAGCTTTTTATAGGAAGGCTTTCACTTTTCATTTTAATCAATGAAATACAAGGAACTCTCTCAAGTTATCTTGGTATTTTTTATGTGTTCTATGTCCATGTTATCATAATACCTTGTTCTGAATGAACCAGTAATAGAACAGTTAAATTACTATTAACCAAGAGACAAATTCTTCTTTGTGCAGACTTTAGTGACACAAAAACTAAAGGATGTCTTTCATTCTCAAAAGAAGAAATGTAAGGGATGAACAATGCCCAATAATAAGTCTGAAACCTGAGAAGTTGAACCCATGACGCATTGGTTGACCATTGGAGCATGAACTTGTAGTGAGGAATACATGCCCTAGGACACTTCCATCGAAGGGGACTGAAACTAAAACGTGGAACTCTGAAAAATTAAAATGTCAATGATTTGATGTTTTAATTGATGAGCAAGAAGTGTGTGCACGTGGGCATAGAACAGTGCCTTCCCATCTGATTGAAATGACTTCTACTTTCATTGCCAATTTGCTAACCATCTACAACATTGAAATGTTTCATTACAGTATCATTCTGCAAATTAGGGAATGCTTCCATGACATCAAGTTAGTACCCAGTTTTCACTATATTTTTCCCAAAACTAAAAGTTAGTCACACATTCTATTTTGGTGTTCATATGAAAAAGTACCCTCAGTTTACTATATTCTGTATCTTCTATATCACGAAGTGCTTTTTGATTCCCAGTCTAAGCATTGAAGGTTATCTACTGCTTTGCACCCTCATGAAACCAATAACCTGGTGGTACAATACAACCACAAAAAACGTACAATTTTGTATTGTATTTTGCTAGAGGCAATTATACAACTAAAGTCTAGTAGCTAACCTGTATCTGCAAGTGATGGATGTTTTGCTTGAGCATCCAGCAGTTGACTCAGACCTCCTGTTTGCAACATGATTTCTCCTTTCACTTCTATTTCTCTGACCCGCTCAGGACTGCAACAAGGAAAAGAATCCATCTCTTTCTTATGAATTTCCCCCTCCATGTCAAAAGTCTTCTCAGCAGTTTCAATGACTTTCTTAGATCCATCAATTCCTTGCATTGTTGAAGGGTCCATTTTCTTTTGTGCCTCAGCCAGAAAAGCTTTTCCACTTTGAGTTGAAGAAACCGCAATCTTGGATAGACTGAACTTGCAAAAGTGGTATGAATTTGTCTTTATTGTAAATAAGGGCTGCCTGCAAACCTCAGCATATTCAATCCATCACTCTCTATTTTAGGCTTTCACAATGTCTACCCTTCAAACAAAACCATGGCCTCATCTAGCACAAAACAAAATAACTTATAAATTTTGAGTGGACTTCAAAATATTCCTGGTTCGCAGCTAGAATCTGGAATATCAATAATAATATGATCACCCCTCTTTCGTTGTATTGCCTCAAAATGTGAAATGGGAAAATAATCTGGACAGCTAAGCTATACCTTGACAAAGCACCGTCCACAAATTCCCAGCATTTAACAGTTCCATCTCTACCCTGGCTAAAATCATTCAAAATCGTATCAATTTAATCCCAGGGGAACAAGAAGGAAGAACCCATGTCCATTTTGAAATGATAACACAAGGAATCAAACTTGCAAAATGACACATACAATACCCTCTTACAGAATTAATAAAAATAGATGTTAACCAATACCACCTTAGAATAGTAAAACCATGACAAGACTATTTCTACCTCAGAACTTTATTTGGCAGCAAAGAACTTGTGGCAATTCCAATGACACCAGCTGCTGGATTGTGAACTCTGTAAAATGTATTATTGATCAATGCTACGCACAGAAGTTTGTCAATTCACTGCAATTTTGAGAAGCATAAAGCAGTGTAACATATAGCATACCTGTAGGATGATATTGTTTTGTGTCGGACCAGATCCCATATCCTCAGCTCGCCAGCTGCATCACTGAATTAAATATGAGGCTTAATGTGATGATATTATTGCACGAAACATATAAACAACATACATTTTTCTGATTGGTAGACAAGTCTGACTTAGAAAGCTTACAAAAACCATTTATTTGTAGAGCAATCTCTTTCTATTTGAATAAGAGTTGAAAGCCCACCCTGTAAAGAGTATAGGTTTACTCGGATGGAAACAAAGAGCTGTAACTGAAGTCCGATGTCCCCTCAAGACTGCAACAGGGTCTGGCGGAGGACGCTTTGTAGTCATTTTGATCGTCAATTACCTATCAATTGAAAATACATTTTCCCAAATTACCAGCAAAGAACATTGTTAACCCCAAAGAAACTTTTGTGAAGTACGGAAAGAACAAATTATCAAAGTCTTCATGCAGTGGAACATACATATATCTGTAGAGGTACTTTCTCAACTCTTTATGAAAAATATTGCCATTATTTGCATGCAAGATGAATCTAAATAACTTCAAAGCAGCATTTCATAGTGTTTTGATGCTATTATCCAAGCAGGAAAGGAACACGGAGGAACCAAATACCACTTGAATAAAAAACATTGGTTGACAACTAATACAATGTGGTCTGAAGACTGAAACCAAACTGCAGATTTGTGAAAACAGATAAGATCAGATAAGATAATTATATTTATGTTCAACTAATGACCACAAAGTAGGTCAAAGCGACTGTTGAGTACAATGATGTCCATAAAATGTAGGAGAACCAAACAGTCTCCTATGAAAAATACAATGCATTAATATAAAAAGGTACAATGCAAGAACATAAAAGACACAACGTATGGAATGCCCTGGCGAAGAAGATCCAGGGGCTAATGGGTCTGAGGATCAGACCCATCTCTCCTAACATCCAAAGCTGACTGAAGAGCACTTAAAAAAATTCCACAAGTTTGCTGGCCTGATGAAGACTCAGTGGGAGGTGCAGACTGTCCACTAACTCATTGTCTAGGGGAGTTTGTGCACGGCTGAGGTCCGGAGGACCTAGTTCGTCTCCCAGTGACAGATCTAAGACGGTTTAGTTGTTGAGGTCTCGTGTGGCGGGGTGAGGTCCCACGGCTCAATGGTCTAGAGTCTGGATATGAAACGGTATAAATCGTTCTCTTTGTGCCCCTGTCTGAAGGTAGTACCCGGAAGAATGTCATGATCCTCTGTGTGGAGTCTAGTCTGATGGGAGGCTGAAGAATATGCGCTCGGAACCTAAGAGCCTCCTGCATATATAGGGCCAAACATCTCCAATTGGGATATCTAAAAAAGTCTGCGAGGGTCTAAGAGTCTCTGAACAAGCAATGGAACCTCCCTCTAATCTCATAGTAGATAGGGCATCCAAAAATGAAGTGCACCTTGGTCTCTACTTCCTCTAAATGACATACCTAGCAGATTTTGTCTGGTCTATCAATCTGGTGGTCCGTCTCTACCCGAAGTCTATGAGAACCTACTCTAAACTGACTTAGAGGAATGCGAAGAGCATGCATCCAATGGTGAAACATATACTGGGGTCAAATAATGAGCTTGTCTCTCAACTCCAAGAAGTGCTCAACGTAGAAGGCCATCTTTGGGCGCAACCCTCCCAGAGGATTGACCTAGGTGACCTGGACGAACTGCCTGTAGATTTCCTCTCTGATGATCTTGTTCAACTCTTGTCTAGTAGGTAGAAGGTGACCAGGAGCATCGAAGGAATATCGGAAAGGAGGGAGACAATCCAACTGAATACCCACTGACTCTAAGAGATCTAAAACTCCTGTAAACCAACATCTAGCCTGGCCCGAGCAAGTAGAACGAGTAATAGTCTCAGAAGAGCAATATGCCAAGTAAGGGTAACGGTCCCTACTCTTTATCGAGTCTGCAAATCCCCGGACACGATGCAAGAATGAGACCAAACTGAAGGCTGTCTCAAGCCGAAAAGGCAGAGTTCCAAACTCTACAAGGATGATGTGCTGAGATATTGTTCGTTTCAATCCAATGATGCGGTGAAGAAGAAGAGTCTGGACTCTCTCAACTGAAGCCCAATCCGACTGAAGTAAAGATAGTCCCCAATCTCTTAGCCATATAGAACAGTGGGACGGATCAAGGTGTCCATGAGGTTCATCTTGGACGAGATGTCCTGGAAGTGATGTCAAAAGCACTGTCTCTTGAGAAGGGCTAAGGATCCATATCCTTTGTTGATCTGAGGCTGAAGCGTTGGTCGCAAACTAAAGTGGGGCCCTAATAATTGCACCCCAAGTACATATACGTGTTGGTGATCTCAACCTCCTCCCCTCTAAATAGGAAGTGAAGGTCTGAAGTTTTCTTCACCCCATTGAAGATCATAACCTTGGTTTTACCCAGATTGACCGTCAACTGTCAAAGATCGCAAAACAGAGGTAAGGCATCTAACTACCTCCGTAATCCTTCTGGAGAGGAGGAGAGGAGGACCACGTCATCAAAAAATAGTAGAATAGATATCATGACCTGGTGAAGAACGCAGCCATCAGTGTCCTGGATATGCTTGCGTAGAAAAGCCTCCAACTCATCAATATAGATCCCAAACAAGGTAGGGGACAATGGACAACCCTGTTTAACCCCAATAGTGCTTCGAATGAAATCAAACATCCCATGAACCATGCGAAGATGACCAAGGACAGACTCATATGCCAATATCTCTGAGTCTCAAGAGTAAGGCTTCCCTCGGAACAGAGTCAAAAGCTTTCCGAAAATCTACGAAACAACGGTAGGCTTTCGAAGAGTGATGCCGTACCCCTCAATCACAGCACAGAGGGTGAAGATGTGGTCAACGCTCTGATGAGTTGGTCGAAAACCTGCCTGTCCCATAGCTTTGAGTTGTCTCTGCTCAAGGTCACTAGAGAGCTTCCTATGTAGAACAGTACCATACAACTTCGAGAATGTGTGGCCCACCATGATCATTTTGTAGTTATTGGGATTTTAGCATGAACCTGATTTGTGGATTAGATGGATGATGTGGTGTGACCATGCCAGTGGAAAACCTTCATGGACTACATGGTTGAAGAGATCAGCCAAGTAACTAACCAAAACACGGAAACCGTGTTTAAAGAACTCTGCTTGGTAACCTTCCTCATCAGCTGCTTTATTGTTTTTCATCACCCAAATGGACTCTCTAATATCTTTGTCTGAGAATAGGTAACAATAAGGGCGTGGGGACGTAACATGAATTTGGCCCTGCCCCGGAATATCATAAAGGTTGGAAGTGTGAGAGAACATGGATGTACGGTTGAGGTCAGATGGAAGAGGGGAGCGTCGGGGGAGGATGGTATGCCAAAATTGTTTAGGGGAGTGGACAAGGAGCGCAGAAAGTTCCCGTCTTCTATGAGAGATAAAGAGTCGTTTCTTGCGACAAAGGAGTCGATGGTAAGAAGCTTTGAGGCTAGGGTAGAAGGGTTGAGAGTGGGTGAAAGCATATCGAAGTTCTCGATGTAGAGTCTTGCATTCGTCATCGTACCATTTGTTCATGGGGCAAGATCCAACTTTTCGGGAGGTGGAAGTGGAACGAGTGGAGTGAGGGAAGGATTTGAGTGTTGCTTCCCAAATGGCAGAGGAAAGATGGGTGTTTTTAGTGGAAGCAACATCAAGCAAGGAGAACTGGGTCTCTGATGGGAGCATCTTGCGTAGGGTAGAGGAGAAGATGTCAGGGTCACCTTCATCAAATCGAAAGGTGGTTCGGGGTGGGCCCCGAGGGGAAGGATAGGGTGGAAGGGGAGGGTCAAACCAAAGAGAGAAGGAAAGAAGTGCATGATCAGCAAGGGGGATGGGGGGAACTAAGAGATGGCAAATAAAAGGGAGCAAGTTCTGGCCAGCGAGGACATAATCAACTACACTCACACCCCCACCATATGGCCAGCAAGTGAAAAAGCGAGAGTCTAGGAAACAGGGAAGACCATTTAGAATTAACAACTCTTGTGATTCCCCCAACTGCAATAGATGCTTACCATTACTGTTGTGGGCCCCAAAGCATCATCTGGCATCTGGTGAAGCCCAACTGAATCTGGATCTATCACCCGGGTACAAAACACATCCTCTGATCAATCGCGGAGAGGGATCTAGAGATCTCTAGTATGAGCATTGAAATCACCTAAGAGGATGACTTCCCCAACATCAGAGTATTTGGTGATGTCGGTGTACAAGTCTATAAAGGGGTCCCCATTTGAGCCATTATGGATGGCAAATGGTGAAAGAGGTTGGGGGAAAGTAACAGACTGCAATGTAGATGTCCCTCGGACGAGATACTCCGGTGCTAATGTGAATCCACATAAACCTGGCAAACTCGTCTCCGACTACCACAAATACCCTATTCCGGAGTGAGTCACTAGCCAAACAAGCAACTCCAGCTGATCTTCTGACCCCTCTAGAGCTCCTCGTCTCTTGCCTGCAAACTGAGAACCAATGGTAACCAGTGATATCTGGGAGAGGTCGAACAAGGCTTGCATGAGTCTCGGTCACAAAGAGGATGTCTGTTGGTTCGAGAGCATCATACAAAAGTCCCAATGATGACCAGAAAGATCCATTGCCATTCCAATAGCGAATAGAGATGTATGTACCTTGTCGTCTCCCCAAGCGGGCCCGTCATTTGGAACCTCCAGTTCGGGGTTCCCACCTAGGTGGGAAGGAATCCCGAATGACTGCCTGAAGATTCCTGATAAGTGTCCATTTCCCTGTCTGTCGTGCTGCCAATCTTGATAACTGTCCATTTCCCTGTCTGTCGTGTTGCCATACCATGTTCTCTGGATTGTTTAAGTTCTGCAACCTGTGCTCGAGTGAGGTCCTCATCCAAGAAAACCCTATTGGGGAGAGAAAACAACTTCCGCTTAACCCTGAAGGCATAGAGTCGATTGGATGCAGTCCAAAACCTGAGGAAGAGAGTGGAGTCATAGCCCAACCAGGCTCTGTCCAGAGCTATATTAGGGAAGCTAAGGGTATCCTGAAGGAACCTAGCCCCCACTTCCATAGGATCCGAAGAGGAGTGAGGTAAGGGAAGACCTCTCACCTTGAAATTCAATTCTCTCGCTCGTCTGGTGTGTTTTTCCACAAGTTTTGTTTGCACCACCTCCTCAGCAAGTGTAAGACGGATAGGAGTTTTATCCTTTGCCAGAACCAGCTGCGCTCAAGAATTCATGTGTGTCTCAGTTTCTTGTTTGAAGGTGGCCTGTTGGGATCGGATTTCTTCCTACTTGCTTTTAAGGTGGAGAATTTATGCATGCAACATATCCTATGGAGGATGGAGATTTTCTTGCTCTTTGCTTTCATGTAATATCTTCTTAAGGGATAAATTATCCCCTTCCACCTCTGAAACTCTGGTAAAGAGGATGTGTATTTCAGAACGGAGCTTGTTTTTTTCAGTTTCCAGAAATTCCATTTTCTGCAAAATTTGTTTTACTTGGGCTGTCCAAAACGAAAAATTCGACTCCATGGTTTTGTCATGGACCCCAGTTTCAAGCTGTACCCCTTGACCTTCAGCCATTGTTACTGCGGGTTGAGACGAAGCTGGAGGCTCTGACAAGATTTCAAGGAATTGGTTAACGTCCATGTGTAGGTCCATCAAAAGTCCTGTAAAAATACTGCACAAACAGAGACTGTAACTTAAGTTGTTATAAAGTTGATTTGTCAAACACTTAACGTGCATCCTCTCTTCCTTTCCTGGTTTGCACCTCTGCCCTTGCTGTCTGCCGTCGGTGCCTAGAACTCGGCAGAATAATTATTTCCTTTTGTTTGAAATCGTCTCTGCCTTATGGCACCACTTTCCAAATGTCACCAGACCTGCAGCGGCAACCTTCTTGCGGTTTTTACAGCAGGATGACCTTACAAAGGCTACTGGATTCCGAGATTTGAGGCGAACGGACAAAGAACTTAACTATCCCTGTTTTACAGGCCTTGAAGTTCTGGAAAAAAGAGATATAGAGCACAAAATTGTGCAGAGATACGAATTTCTCAACGTTTCAAGACTTTAAAGGATTTAGAGTTTTAGGCATAAGAAACCGTAAAATCACCGAAATATACGGCAAATCGAAAAACAGAGGCAATATCCAACTTTAGACAGAAATCTACGAATTTAAGAAGAAACACAGGCTATTGATGAAATATATGGCAATAATTCTAGTGAGCCTTAGCCGAAGAGAAAGGTTTTAAAGAAAAAATCCATGACTAAAGCCTTAGCAACCATACAGAGAAAGTCCATAAAGAAGCTGCACTAAATCAAACCAAGCCAAATTACTTCACGCACTACTGAATGACTCTGAAGAACACAATAAGCCCAACGGACTGCCAATACTGGTTCACGAACAAAGATGTCCACGGCATGCTGTTACAGCTGGTATTTATCGCTCGGTCAATCAATGAGGATAACAGAAGAACGATATTTTCAAGAAACGCCAATAATCCTTCAATAAACCTCCGTTCCGCCACAAAATTAGCAGCTTCAGGAGTTCGACAGACTCTTAGCTGGATCGAAAGGCTAAAAGAAAAAACAAAACAAAAACCCGGCAGATTCGAAAATACAAGTAAAATACCGCTAGTATGCTCCAAATTTGATAGCAAAAGGATGTTCTCCGCTCGGCTTCGCACTCAGAAGCCGATTACAGTGTCTAAATGGCCAAAATCACAGCAAATCCAACAATTCTATAAGCTTGTTCGCCTGGAAACGACAGTCCTCGCAGCGCAGCAGAAGACACCTTTGCTAAACGGCTTTCAAAGCGGTAAAAATGAAGGCGCTAGAAGGACATTGCGGAGTTTCCCTCAGAAAATAGTGTACCATTTTGTAGGTGGTACCTGAGTGATTTATATTGTGCTTTACTCTTGTATATCAAGGATTCCACTGCAAAGAGGGGAAAAGGTCTGGCTTTAACCTGAAAAGCCTAAAAAAAACAGAATAAGCAGAGTAAAGAAAAGGCAACACCAACAACGGACTATCGGTCCATGAAGTGGCAGCGAAGTTTAAGTTGATGAGTTGATAAGCATTGATGCATAATAGATTTACAAACAAATTCTTATAACTTATAATTCGTCATAATCTACAGGGTATGGCCATGGGTTACGAAAAGAGGTGCTTGCAAGTACAAAACGGTCCACTATTTTGTTCTGGGAAGGAACAAGAGACGGAAGAATCCATCCGTCCTGACTCTCAAGTGAATTATGTAAATTATGTAGCAGCATATACGAAAACCCTAACCCTCAATCTTCTCTGGGTAATATTACAGTCTGCCTCGGGGCTTCCGGAAATGTTTAATTCCGATTTTTTCTTAATATAAGCTAATGTTTTCTTTTTTTCTAAAGTTGAAAATTCTGATTCTTCTGATTTTAGTTCTGATTCTCATTTAACAGGCTGTTGAAATTTTCTGAGATTGAAAGTTGTTAAAATGAAAAATGGCACACCATGGCGCGCGAATGTGATTGAAACTTAAAGCGCTTTATTTCGTACCGTAAATTTTGAAAAGAACGAATCCTACTGGAATTGAAATATATTCAACTCGCCTCACCTCCTAAACTTCTGCTTAAATTTTCAGTGTTTTCTTCTTCGAGTGCAACCATCTAACAGACCACTGCCCAGGCGAGCTTTCTCTTCTGGAATGATAAAAACAGTAAGTTAAAAATTATGTTTTGCTGGGCGAAATTTGAACGCCACAAAGGACTGTAACGGTAAGGGTTGAAATTTGAAAGCTAGAAAAGCTACTGATTATAGCCAGGAGGTGGGAAGGATTATAGTTATTCTAGATCCCTTTCAAAATACGAATTTAACATGATTCAAGACGGATTTTAAAATACTAATTTAACATGATTCAAGAGGGATTTTCTTATAGCTTAAATATTTTTATGAACTTATATTATTTAAATATTTTTTAGAGTTATTTAAATTGTTTTTAATTTTTATTTTGATTCATATGAGTAAAATTTCAATTTTAATGATGGATATGAGTAAAATTTCAATTTTAATGATGGATATGAGTAAAATTTCAATTTTGCTGATAGATAGACAAATAATACTATACGGGACTATAGAATGAGCTTCTTGCTCAATAATAGACTTACGAATTACACTTACACTATCACACATCACACTATGCTGTGGAATAAGTCTCTGGGCTCAATTAGTACAATTAGTACAACTACATTATTAATATGTTTAAGCATATATATCACATTCTAATTACATTATATAAGAAACTGCATTATATAAACAAGGAAAGAGAATTCAAATTTTCAAATATTAAATTTAAAAAATTAACTAATGTTTTAATAAAATAAATCTAATTAATTTCATTAATATAATTTTTTTATTTCTTAATTTATAATTCTAATAATATTTATATATATAAACATTTTATTTTATTTAATATTCTAATTACAATAATGGTTTACATTCCTTTTAAATTGTGTTTTCGTTTTTTTATTTACATTACTCGGAATAATGTTTATAATAGTACATAGGTAGGATTGGTTTGTTAGTTGTTGAGAGATTTTCTCAATAATACTCTCCTTGTTTGGAATTTGTTGGATGTCATGAGTACTATTTATGTGGCTTGTATTTTGGTTTTGAGGTGCAATAGACGAATAGTTTTGTGAGTAGTCTGTACACAATGTCTTCTCTTCTAGTTTCCTTTTTGGTATCAGAGTTTGTATGGGCGTGACTCCCTCAAGGGAGGGCCCAGGGAGATGAAATAAATGTGAAGATCAATCCTTTGTAAATAGATTAAGGTAGAAGATTGTGTTATGTGGAGTCTTTGTAAATAGATTAAGGTAGAAGATTGTGTTATGTGGAGTCTTTGTGTGAGTAGGTTTTTTTTCTTTCCTCTTTTAGGGGTAGATCTGTTTTCTATGGAGTTGTTCCTTATGGAGATTTCCTATGGCCCCCAAGAGGCTGCCATCATAAAGTGGTGTTTTTATGTCTATTTATCATTATTCAAGCTTGCCTAAGTTTTCTTGATGAGTTGGTATGTTTTGCACATGATTTTATGTCTAAACTCATCGTGTTCGCCCCTTGTCCGATCCTTCAGACTTGGACAAATTTTGTTTGCAAAATGAAACCATTGAAGCAAGGAGCAAATGAGTGCACTCTTAAGCCTTGATTGAGAATCCTTCATTGTTTAGAAGTGCATCCTACACTCTCCAAGAGTGCATAGTGCACTCCTCAAGCATCTTCCCCCTTCCTTGTTTTGAAAATCTTCCTTTGAGAACACTCCTTTGACTTGAAGAAGTGCACCCTCCTTGAGCGCATGAGTGCACCCTGAAGACCCGAAGCTCAACCCCTTTAGCCTTCAACAATGCACTTGACGCCCTTCTTGACCTTTGAGCGCACTATGAAGCCCTGAAGCTTCATCCTTCGTCCTTCGACAATGCGCCCTATGTTGTCCTTTGCTTTCTTGAGCACATGAGTGCACCCCAAAGCCCTGAAGCCTCTCTCTTCAACCTTCAACTCTGCGCCATGTGCCCTCTTTATCTCCCTTGAGCACACAACGCACTTGGGAAGCCTGAAGCCTCACCCTTCGTCCTTAGGACATGCACCTTACACCCTCCCTTGAGTGTCTCTTTCTCTTGAGTGCATGAGCACATCTCAAAGCCCTAAAGCCTCTTACCTTCATCCCTTCAACCTTTCAAAGTGCGCCCTTGCGCCCAAATGCTCTCCTTTCTCCTTCCAAGTGCATTGTTAAGGCATGAAAAAAAAATGTGCATGAAACATGTTAGAATAGGATATTTTCATGATAATGGTTGCTTGTCATGAGTGATTGTAGTTACAGGTATTCCAAGAACAGCATGGCAAGCATGCATGAAGAATATTGGGCAAAGAAGGCACCCAAATGAAGCATACAAAATAAAGAACAAGTTAATTTTTTTACAATTGAAGCACCTTGAAGCCTCCATAAGATCAAAGACCCTTTTGAGGGTGAAGACATCAACGATTGGACCTTGCATGCAAAAAAAAAGACACGAGTGGCAACCATGTCACCCATTAAATAAATTCCATGTCATCAATCATTATAATTCCCAGTCATCAATAACAGTGACTTGTCATGTCCCATCACATGATGATGTGGAAGTTATGATGTAATAATGTAATCACTGTAAAGACAAATAAGTGGAAGTCCAAGAGTTATGTATGGACAAAAGAGCCATGGAAGTCAAAAATATATGTAATACCAAGAGTCATATGTAATTCCAAAGGTCATTTGGAAGTCCAAAGGTTGTAGAAGTTTAAAGGTCAATTGGAAGTCCAAAGGTTGTAGAAGTTTAAAGGTCATTTGGAAGTCCAAATGTTGTAGAAGTTTAAAGGTCATTAGGAATTGGAAATTCAAGATTCATGAGAATGTGAAAATTCAAGTGATGTCACAGTGTATTTCATGTATTTCTCACTTTCCACTCGAATCTGGATGTTTCTACCCTTACATGGAAGCCATAAATATGACCAATCTGTAGCAAAATACCCTTGTAATTTACTAGACAAGTCTCTACTCAGGAGTACGCCATAGGGTTTAGCAATGTCCACAATTACAATATTTATACATTGATGCACTCAATGATCAGATGAAAAATGGATAAGAACATTCTTGAGTTCACCAATAGCTTGGACAAGAGATTTGTCCAACTGAATGATTTATGCATATGTTTTGTCCCATTTGGCATTAATTTTCTTAGCAACAGATAATGGCATTACATTTATAAATGCACCCAGATCAACTAAATAATTATTGACATTGTAATTAAAGATTTCAAAGGTTAACAAAAATGGAGGGAAAAGAGTGTTAGCATCTAATGTTACAAAATTAACCATAGATTCAAGGGAAGCAGAAGACTTACCAGACACCTTCTGAGAGGAGGAATCTTTGTACCCTGGCGAAGGTTGTGAAAAGGCTTGGACAAGTAGTTCATGTTGGCCTGTTATCTTCGCGAGCTCAAAGATGGAAATATTGGCTCATTCTCTCTTCAAATCTTCAACTATGTTATAATTAATTGTTTCACTTTTAGTAGTCAGTGCCAAAGTGTCTGGAGGAGTGGATTTGTTTAATACTTCTAGAGTGATGGACTTACTTTTGTTGCTTGAGGAAGTGTTCTTAGAGGCAGTTACATTTCCAAACTTACTTTATGCATTCTTAGCAAGATTAACCAATGGTGAAATTGTTCTTAACAATTTTTCCTTCAATTTCTACCTCATCACCTCCTGTTCATAAATGGTCCCTTGGCTCCTCAAGTTATATCAACCATTTTGCTTCCTTTGGGGGGGGGGGGGGGGGGGGGGGGGGGTGGGGGTCACCTTGAGGGTGGCAATTCAACACTTTTCTTGTCAGCATTGATAATACAATGAAAAGCATTCACTGCATGTCCAATATTCGTACTTTCTATAACCATTGCAAGTTCATTTGTTTCTTCCATCTGCTCAGACTGCTCATCTTCTAGTAAGGAATCCACAATGTGTGTGACTAGAGCATTCATATTGTGGTTCCACTGTGGGCATGTTTTCTTTGAATGATATTCCTGGTGGAAAGAGCAATAGTTATGCATACTTGTACTTTCAATATTCAACACAACATTCGAATTCCGGGAAGATCTAGCCAATTGATTGTTGTTTTTGTTATTATTCTTTATAAATGGAAAAGACTTGGGAGGCTTACTAATGGCAAAAGTTTCTCTTAACATTCTCTATAATTCAGAAAGTTTGTTAGTGAGTTCTTTTAATGTCCTGGTCAAGCTTTCAATATCTGCAGAATCCTTTTCTTTAGCCTTACTTGAAAAAGGTTGAGACTTCCTTCTAGCCTCCTTAGAGTCTTTAGATTCATCATCATCATTAATAACTCCAATAACATGCAAGTCTTTCTCCACAACGATTTCTTCTACAAAGTTTAGTGCCAATGTTTCCTTTGCAACTCATTTAACAAAAGAGAAAATGTTTGTTGGCAAGGCAGTTGCATAATAATTAATAGTGATTGAATCGTGAGGTTGCATGCTTGGGGAAAACTTGTTCAATATATGGTTGAAATTTTGATTGACATCTTTTACTTTCTCCTTTTCCCCCATTTTATTGTTTCCGAGCTCTTTAAATAACATGGTGGGAGTCTTGTCATCAACGAATTTCTCCAAAAACAGTTTTTTAAACTTCCTCCAACTTTGGACTGAATTGACAGGCAAACTATGGTACCATGTTATTGCTATACCTTCTAATGTAAAAGGAAAAATCCTACAAGAAACATCATCGTACCGCACCTCTAACATCCGTAGACACATATAGAAATCGTCGATATGATCTTCTGCCTTAGTCTTCTTGTCTATATCAAACTTTGATAACAACTTTTCTGGATGTCTTGGCATTCTGAGAAGATAATCTGAAAGAGAAAGAGGCCCTTGGGACATCCAATCCAAGTCCTAGTTGCCCATGTCTTCATCTCTTCGTTCCTCCTCCTTTTCAGAATTTGACAAGCTTTCTCCTTCACCGTCTAAACTGTTGTTGAACTCAAAATCAGTTCCTAGATGTTCTTCGTTGGAAAGAACAATGTATTCTTCATACCCTTCTTTTATGGGTGTAAGTGGTTCATGTTGAATTGTGTCTTCAAAGGATTCTACTAACTCTTCAAGAGTGGAAAAGCCAAATCTTCCATTGATGCAACTAATACACCAGTACGAGTTGTTTCTTTCTTCTTAGGATGATGCGAGAGATTATGAGCAACAAGGAGTAAACTGATAGATTTTGCAAATTGATGGGTTATAGGTCGAAGTGCCCAGAGTTGTTCATAGGTAACCTTGTATGCCAACTCTGAAACAGGTTGTGAAGACCCTCCTACTTCGGGAATGGGAGTTGGAATAATGCTCGGAATATTACTACCTTGTCAAGAAGATGAATGATTAGGATGTGCAGAGTTTAGAAGAAAGTCTTTCGGACTAATCACATTGATAGGATTTGGTCGACGTTTCGAACCAACTAATGTGGTTCATCCTAATGTGGAACCACATTAGTTGGTTCGAAACGTCGACCAAATCTTATCAATGTGATTAATCTGAAAGACTTTCTTCTACATTATGGATCACAAAAGTCTTAGATCTAACATGTGCAAAGTTATCAACCATGAAAAATTGGTTGCCCTTCTTCTAGCGCCAGAATGTTGACGATGTTGGATACTGCTAACATACAGGGCATCTCCTCGATATGAGGTTCCAAGTGCATTGTTAAGGCATGAAAAAAAAAATGTGCATGAAACATGTTAGAATAGGATATTTTCATGATAATGGTTGCTTTTCATGAGTGATTGTAGTTACAGGTATTCCAAGAACAACATGGCAAGCATGCATGAAGAATATCGGGCAAAGAAGGCACCCAAAGGAAGCATACAAAATAAAGAACAAGTTAAATTTTTTACAATTGAAGCACCTTGAAGCCTCCATAAGATCAAAGACCCTTTTGAGGGTGAAGACATCAACGATTGGACCCTGCATGCAGAACAAAGACACGAGTGGCAACCATGTCGCCCATTAAATAAATTCCATGTCATCAATCATTATAATTCCCAGTCATCAATAATAGTGACTTGTCATGTCCCATCACATGATGATGTGGAAGTTATGATGTAATAATGTAATCACTGTAAAGACAAATAAGTGGAAGTCCAAGAGTTATGTATGGACAAAAGAGCCATGGAAGTCAAAAAGATATGTAATACCAAGAGTCATATGTAATTCCAAAGGTCATTTGGAAGTCCAAAGGTTGTAGAAGTTTAAAGGTCATTTGGAAGTCCAAATGTTTTAGAAGTTTAAAGGTCATTAAGAATTGGAAATTCAAGATTCATGAGAATGTGAAAATTCAAGTGGTGTCACAGTATATTTCATGTATTTCTCACTTTCCACTCGAATCTGGATGTTTCTGCCCTTATATGGAAGCCATATATATGACCAATCTGTAGCAAAATACCCTTGTAATTTACTTAGACCAGTCTCTACTCAGGAGTACGCCAAAGGGTTTAGCAATGTCCACAATTACAATATAAGAACATTCTTGAGTTCACCAATAGCTTGGACAAGAGATTTGTCCAACTGAATGATTTATGCATCTGTTTTGTCCCATTTGGCATTAATTTTCTTAGCAACAGATAATGGCATTACATTTATAGATGCACCCGAATCAACTAAATAATTATTGACATTGTAATTAAAATTTTCAAAGGTTAACAAAAATGGAGGGAAAAGAGTGTTAGCATCTAATGTTACAAAATAACCATGGATTCAAGGGAAGCAGAAGACTTACTAGACACCTTCTGAGAGGAGGAAGCTTTGTACCCGGGCGAAGGTTGTGAAAAGGCTTGGATGTTATATACCTAGGGGGGTAATATGGGGTACCGAGGGAGGTACCCAAGGTAATAATGTAATAATGGGATGGGCCATAGTAATAAATAAGGTGGTTAACCCATGTCTAAGGGACCACAAGTAGTTAATAATAATGTAATGGGCCCATGGTATTAGTTGATGGTATGAGTAAACCATGGTAATGAGGCATGGTATTGTATGTATGAGGCCTATATAGAGGCTAGAGACTCCACATGGAGAGATATGAAGAGAAGTATTATTGTATGAACAAGCAAATGGCTTGTGGAGTATTCTCCTTCCTTAAGGAGTGAATATATGGTGTTGCCCTACCATAAGGGTTTATAATAAAGAAGCATTTCTATCTATTTATGGGTTTATTTGCATTATCTTATATGTTCTTATCAGATCTATAATATTCTGGGTTAGATTTACAACAAGTGGTATCAGAGCACTTTCTTGGGCACAAAAGTGGAGAATTTTTTTTACTTTTTGCAGGATCTCAAGGGCGGCGAGTTGCAGATCAGATCTGTACGTTTTGGTTCAAGATCTGAAAAATTTGATTGCAGATCTGTATTCCTTGTGAAAAAATAGCCGATTTCAAAAAAGAAATCGGTCAAATCAGAGTCCGGATGAAGGAGATATCGCTGATCTAAAAATCAATAGGGTTTGAGACAATTTTTCGGGGCAGCGAATTTGCGGCGCCGATCTAGACGTCCTGGTGCACGATCTGCAAGATCTAATTGCAGATCTGTAATCTTTGTGAAAAAACACCCAATTTCAAAAAAACAATCAGGCAAATCGGAGTCCCGATGAGGGAGATATCGCTGATTTAAAATCATCACTTTTTTCAGAAATTTTGGGTGACGGCGGGAGAATAGCAGCGTAGATCTGGAATTCTAGTGCCTGGATCAGAATTTCTATTACATGGGCAGATGCAGAATGGTTGTTACATTTCCAAAAACAGGTTATAGTAGGGATTCTGAGCAATATTGACTAAACTGTGACAATTTCAAATTTTCGCCAAATTTTTGTGATGGCGGGCCCATATTTGAATTTGGAGGACTTGTATGCATTTGATGGCTCTCATCCAGCCAAATGGCTAGCAAAAATGGAGAAATGTTTTAGAGTGAATTACATCAATGATTATGAGACTCAGCTGACTGTGGGACAAATGTACTTGGACAATGAAAGATTGCAATGGTGGCAAAGGTATCAACGTTGTCTTCGAAGGCCCTTGACTTGGGACATATTCACAAAAGCTCTTATGGACCACTTTGACCATAAAGCTAATCTTGTGGATAATCTCACACAGACAGACACACAACCTAGCAAAGATTGTATTTTTACAGGAAAGAAGGAAACCAAGGAACCTAAAGGGTTATTTTCTGCTGGTATCTCCTTGTTACAGGTTCATGGATTGATTCAAAAAGAGAAGATCATTGTTTCTATAAATCCTAGTTGCCAGCATAATTTTATCAGTGGTAATTTGGCAAAAAAATTGCAAGTCTCAGCAAAACAAATTGAACATACACAGGTTGATAATGAGGATGTTCAAGTGTACAAGGATTTGAAGATTTCTATGGATAAATATGTGTTGCATGGTGATTTTTATGCTTCAGATATGAATACTATGGATGTTGTTTTGGGATATCCTTGGATGGAATCCGTAGGTACTATCAATATTAATGTACAGAAGAAATTCCTGAAGCTATGGTATAAAAAGAAGAAAATTACATTACAGGATATTTCCATCCATAAACAGAGAGAGCACATGGAGGCTGAAGCAGAAGATGTTCCAGGGTCTGACATATCAGATGATGAGCAGTTGATGGTCGACAATCAGACACAAACAGAGGCTGAAGCAGAAAAGGTTACAGGTGCTGATACACCAAAGGAGGACTCAGTGGTTGAAGTCATATTGGAAAAGAAGACACCACAACAAGCACCTCAACAGGGTGAATTAAAGAAAAAGACACCGTGGGTTAAAACTTCAACATATCATCACCCACATCACCCCGCAAGAAGACAACCATCAATATGGCAACCTATTAGCCACAAGGACAACAACCCCCGTATGATGGATAGCGAGGAGCGAAGATCCACCTACTACACATCAACACAAAAGAGCTGCCACGATCAACATCCATCTCAAGTGAGCGAGGCACCAGCGAGATCGAGGGTTCACCTTTCTCTTGGATGGCTAGATGCACGTGCTTGGTATCAGTGGACTACTCTTTTGAGTAGATCTTATTATTTGTGTTTTTCCCATGTTTCGGGGACGAAACATGCTAAGGGGGGTGGAATGTTATATACCTAGGGGGGGTAATATGGGGTACCGAGGGAGGTACCCAAGGTAATAATGTAATAATGGGATTGGCCATAGTAATAAATAAGGTGGTTAACCCATGTCATGTAAGGGACCACAAGTAGTTAATAATAATGTAATGGGCCCATGGTATTAGTTGATGGTATGAGTAAACCATGGTAATGATGCATGGTATTGTATGTATGAGGCCTATATAGAGGCTAGAGACTCCACATGGAGAGATATGAAGAGAAGTATTCTTGTATGAACAAGCATATGGCTTGTGGAGTATTCTCCTTCCTTAAGGAGTGAATGTATGGTGTTGCCCTACCTTAAGGGTTTGATAATAAATAAGAATTTCTATCTATTTCTATCTTATTTCTTGGGTTTACTTATATTTTCATATATTTCTAGTTTAGATCTACAACACATCGACCTTCTTCGAGATGATGTAGTCTTTGATTTTGAGGTCCTTTGAACTTCATGACTTTGTATACATATTGATGAGAGTCTCGGTGGCATTTTTATGATGATTATGAAGACACAAGATCTTTTTTTTGTAGATTGTCTCCTTGATTGCATACACAAAAACCCTTGCTGATGTAGAATATTGTTGTGGACTCATCCTTCAATTTTTTCAAAGCCTTTCAACTTGCTTTGATGCCTTTCTTGAAGTTGATGCTTGAATGTCTCTTTTATACCCTTCATTTGACTTCTGAACCTTAGCTCTGATATCATGTTGAAGAATCTAGGGTAGTTAGAGTTAATGTGATTCTTTTGATCTTGATAACTATTTGTGAGGTTCTTTTAATTTTCTTATTAGCCCAATATTTAATATTAGAGTGTGTCTTCTTAGTTCATCAAATAGCTACCAAAACAAAGAGACAAGAACACAAGATGTTGGTTTTCTGCCAGGGCCAAAACCGCTCACTCTTTGAGAGGAAAACCCACACAAAATTATTCTTATAGAAATTCCAATTTACGAATACCAAGACCATGACCCCTGACCTATTAGGCCACTCCAAGACCAAGACACCAATCCTCTTCTTTGTCACTTCTGAGATCATCTTCATTATTTTTGCTCCATCGAAGTCATCATTATTTCATTACTGAGATCTTGACACCTTGTTGCACCTTCATCGAGAATATTGTTGCACTTTTACAGAGATATTCATTATAACAAAGAGATCAGTATTGTTGCACTATGGTCACATATTTCACTAATATTTTTTCCTTGTATCTGTGTCTTTATCGGGATCATGATTATATCTATAAGTATGCCAAGACATGGTCAGTCACAGTGAGATATATCGAGATCATAACTATGATTTTTCTCCCAGCATTTCACCATCATATATATGTTGTGTCTGTCTAGTATGTTGAGACAAAGTATGCACCAAGATCCTCATCATTATAATATTTCCAAGACTGTGACTATGAACATGCTGAGAGGGTATTATAACAAATGTGCTGATACTATGTGCTACAGTGGGATCATCATGATCGTCTCCATCACAATTGTGTTGAGACTATAACTATGCTACTCATCTGAAAAAATATGCATGCTACATCACGGGAAAACTCTGCGGTTACCTTATTGTGGCATACGAAAAATCTTCCTATAACTGACATCCAAAACTTTAGAGGGATATGAGTTATGCACCTTTACTTTTGCGAAGTTTAGTGATGTATATATAGTATTTATTTCTCCATAAATAAGTAGACATGTCACATTGAACCAATGTGTCTCTATTTTCAAGCAAACATGACATATTTAGCTTATTTAATTCATTTGAGGGCCAATATGATTGTGTTCTTCATCGTTTTGCTTGCTTCCTTCTTCAAGAGGATTGTGCTTGTCTTGGATGGACGATCTAGACACTAGGTTGACTCATATAGATATCAAAAAGTATCAAGAAGAGCTCTTAATGACTTTGACTCTTTAATAATAAATCCTAAGGCTCTCAATGGGAGCCATCTATAAAATAAACCTATTTCTCATGAAACCCATGCAACAAGGAATAATAATAAATTCATTTTCTTGTTTACAAAAATCATAATTAAAATGTCATGAAGACTGAACCTAGTTACACATTCTTCAATAGAATCCTCATCAGAGGATTCACCAATCTAGAAATAAAGAAAGTGTTTTGCTGGGAATTCCAACTTATGGGATTCAAGGGATATGGTATGATGAATAACAGTAAACCATGATAAAAAAATATTTCATTCAAAGGAAGCTATTATAGGATGTCTAGATGAACCAAAGGAAAGATGAGGTATATATGCTTACATATATTGTAATGTCCCAATTGAAAAAAAATTGGGTTTCCTCGATATTTTAACTCAAAATTTCTTCAAACAAAAATTTCATTCATAAACAGAAGTTTTCCATGTAAAATTAAACACCATAGAATTGTAAATAACAATAATGAGCAGAAATAATATCAACGTTTTTCTGTTGTTCCTTCGACAGATATTTAAATTGGATCGATCTAATTTTTTTCGATCATATAACGAAAGAATAGATTGGATCATCACTTGAATGAAGTTTATTAATAATATATAAAGTGGGGTTACATGCACATACAACCAAAAGAGCTGAGATGAAAAGTTGGCCTCCAATATAATATGTTTCACTGCTATAATGGCCCTCCAAACTGAACAAAACTATACTATTGAGCACTCCTGTGAATTCTAGATGAATTCACCAAGGGGAGATTGGTACTCACCCAATCTGAGTGAATCAGCTGAGGGTTTCCATCCTGGAGCTGCCAATCGAGTAGAGAATCAGGTTCTCAACCTCTCATACAAGAAACAATATCAAATCCAAGATGTATCCAAATTACCTCCTCTTTTGCATATCTGATGGATATATCTCCAGGCCTCTAGAAACATCTTATTTGATTATTATTCTAGTAGATTCTCCATTTACTTTATCTTAATTAACCTTCAAATTTTATTCTACATAAATCACTTTTGGCCCATTTCCTCCAATTAATTATTTTCCTTAATTAAATGACTAATTAAAGTCATTTTTAATTAAGGAGAGTGGTAAATCACCCAGCATACTCTCTTCGGCCACTGGAAGTCACTTCTCAAAATCCCATTATGTAGATATTCCCATTCTTGTTCCAATGAGCTATTACACTAAGGTGTTATGTCAAATATTCCTCTTAGGATACCACCTTAAGTGTAATTAATTAAGTTATGCCCAATAATAGCCCTTGTTGACCACTACGTGTCAACAACCAATAGAAGTAAACCCCTTTTTTTCATAAAAGGGATAGTTCCTGATCGATATGTTAGTGTCGTTCAAGTATCATCATCAGCCTGGCTTCCACGATGTTATGTAAACTCTTTCTGCATGTGTATAATGTAAATAATCTCAGCAGATTTGTGTCATGTATGTAACAACCTAGGTAAACCTACTTTTCTAGTGAGGATCTCCATTCTGGGAGGTTTTTTGTCTCACTGATCCATTCTCGGATAGTCGATAAAGTTTTCCTTGAGTCTTACCCCAAAGCTAGAATGGATTTTATCACTAAGATCTTAGGCGTGTCCTAGTATTTTAGATCGAGTCTATGTAAAAGTGATTTGGGAATAATCATAACTATTTGGTAAGGTTATTTTATTACAAATTGCTTGGTTTGTTGGATTATATTTGTGTCACGGAAATGGGCAGTCTATGAGGGTCTATTACAAATGGGTTTTCCCCCTTATCATGTAAAAAATATGGAAATCATGATGTAAAGTGTCTTGAGGGTTGGAAAAATAATTTATCCCCTCATAGGTTAATTAATTAAATTTTATGGTCAAAAATGAATTAAATTCCTAAGCCAGAAATTTAATTAATTCTAAGTCTTAGGTAAATTTAAATTCTCCAAAGACAAAATTCGTCAGTCCTTAAAAATTAAATTTTAAAAGATCCCAAGACTAAGGTAAATTAATTATTTTTCCAAATTTTAAACCTTTGATCCCTAGGGTTAAGTCAAAGCCAATGTTTTGGGGAAATTAACTCAAAAAAAGTATTTTTCAGTTAATTAAAATGCATTTAATGTAAATTTTGGAATTTCCCCAAATATTTAAATATTTTGATGGATGAGATTAAAATAAATTTTAATCTTCATCAATAGTCCAGATTGCTTAGTAAGAAGATCTTGTGTAATCTTTTGCTGGATAATAAAGAAAGACTTTAGGGTTAAGTTTTGTTGGTGTTACTCTTCATGGGAATACTGTAAGATGTGTTGTTTTCATGCATAATTGTTTCTAAAGCCATTGATGATAGCTTCTAAAGAGTGATTTGAATACATGTATCTTTCTTAGTTGCTGGGGTTTGAATAATAATCTAAATTTTGAATGTAATATAAGGTATCTCTATTTGTCTATGTTTTATTATTATTATTTCGCTCTATTTTTAGTGGTTGGATCAAGTTTTGCAGAGAAATCTTGATTTTAGTTCCTCAGGCGTTAGGGGAAGTTTTCAGTTGGACTAGCCAACTCCCAATCAATGTTTTCTGAGGAGCCCACTGAAATTAACTCTGGGCTTATCATAAGATTTTTTTATTGGTGATGCACGAAGGTTTTGAGTTAGCACCTCTTTAAAATTTAAAAAAATTAATTTTTGTGTGGGAAATTGATAGATCTGGTTGTTGAGAGCCTTAGTGTTACACATCAATTTATCACCGTCCCTGCTACCCCTCTCCCGTATCTTGGAGGACTCATTCCAGGACCTATGAGAAGTGACATGGCCTACAAACACTTGCATTGCATTCCTCTGAACATGAGCTTTATTTGCCCTAAAGACATCTCCTACTGAAAAACACTAAAAATAGCTCTTTTTCTATTGGCGCGGTTCCATAGTGCAGCCCTCGCGCCAAGGGGGCAAATCCTCCAAAGAGGGTGCGCCAGTTGGTGCTCTTTCATAGAGTCGCACCCGCGCCAACCATAATCAGAGGTGTTTTTTAACAAATAAACGGCGGAAGTTTCATCCTAACAAATTCCTGGACTGCTATCTATCTTGAGTTGGGTGGTTCGGCTACAGATTTCCATAGAGAGGAAGTGGTTTGCCACCTCTCATGGAAGCTTCCTTGATGATATGGCCAATCCCATGATTATTGGTTATGATTCCAACTCCCCTTCCTCCGTCTATACAAGCTTTCCTATTTTCTTTTGCAAGCTAGTTCCAGAGATTGAGAATTGCCAAATTTCCAAGAGCTTCATGCTGCAAGAGCCTTCTTGATTCCCATAAGGCCAAATCCAAGCAAGGAGATTATTGTCCAAGAACCAAAGAGAGAGGCTTGTCCTTATTCCCGACAGGCTTTGCGAGACATGTGCTATTGACTACCTGCCAAAGGAGAATCCAGCATCAGAACATTAGTTGTACTCCCCTTTGATTAATTATTAATGAACGACTATTGGTTATTGTTCCACTCTTGTTATTACTTGTGATGATGATGAGTTATGTCCTTTATAAATGACATATAGTTGCATATGCTGGATTTTATGCTTGTGTTTGTGTCATTTCTTGTATGTGCAGGTGTCCATTCATGGAGATTGTGAGGATTGTGATCAGCTGGAGCAGAGGAATGAGAGCATCATCCCTCTTACAAACGATAGTGTTGGAATCCAAGTAGGCCTTCATCATTGGTCTATTAATTTTCAATTAGGAACTTGCGCTATAGCATTTGATGATTGTTACTAGACCCGGTCTGGGCTAGTAGGGATCGCCTCCGTCCGCAGAGGGGATTTACCTCCTCAACACTTAGATTATTAGATCTAGGAGTGGAGTTGGACTCATACTCCCTAGATCTGATAGATCTACCATTCTTGTGCATAGGTATATAAATTTTATAATTATTTTTCTAACGTGGGTTTTAGTTTTTATCATTGTATATATCGTTTGGGTGTTTTATTGTTGTCGTGCAACTACAGATCTGAGGAAGAAATTTTTGTAGAGTCCAGATCTAGGCCCTCAAGGGTAAGAACTTGATCTTTGGGGTTTATCAACATAATTTTCCAGGGATGTTATTCAAAAAATTTTGCAGTCCAAAGTTTAAAAAAAAAAAAAAAAATCTGGAAATTTTTATAAGGGTTTCAAACAAATCTGAAGCAAAATAACACACCATTTTAATCAGAATTTCTAGAAAGCTTTTAAAGGGTTTTCTAACTAACATTTATCTATTCACTGAATTTTCTGATCTGTTGACTGGGTTATTCGATTCGCTGCAAAATTTAAAATTTATTTTAGAAAACCCTTATCCATCCATTACTCCAACCTTCATTTGTTGCACCTGCACAACAAAACAAACATTCTATTTTTCTTTCCTATTTGCTTCATTTGTATGTGTTAGGTTAGGTTTAGGTTTTAATTTTTTTAATATTATTATTTTTTTACCTATGTTTTTTTATTTTAATTTTGATTTCTTTTCCTTTTATTTTTATTTTTTATTTTGCTTAAAAAAACTTAAATTCTAAAAATTAAAAAGTTTCATTTATGTGACTTTAAAATTCTTAAAAGAATTAAATCAAAAAAGGATTTGCGTTTCCACATTAAAAATTTTAATGTGGCCTATGGCCCATAAAAATTTCAATTTATTAACCATTTTTTATTTGTTTTACTTTGGTCACATTAAAAATTTAATCTCTTCATTTTACCACATTAAATTAATTTCCTAAGGAATAATTAAGTTGTTAATCTAAAGTTCCTTGGTGTCCTTTCATGGTAGTGAATTCTCTATTGTGAGGTGCAATTAATGTTTTAAAATTTATATTGGCTATAGGAGAAAGATAATTAATTCTAGATTTGGGTTATTGAAGAAAATCATTTTTAATTTAGAACCATTGCTTAGCATTTAATTTTCATCATTCTTCATGGGATTTATTTGGTAGAATATATTGTTGTTTTGGGTGTTTACATTCATGATCGTCACCTTCACCACGTTATAAATTTCTTTGGGTATCTTGTTCTCATTTAGTTAATTGAATATTCAGGCACTGGTCTATAATCATTTCTATCTTGTGGTTGTGTTTTGTGTTTAATCTATTCATCTCAGTTAACCAAGACTCATTTACATGTTGGCATTATGGTTCTGGTATGATTATATGTTTCAGATGTTGTACTTGATGGCAACACCCATGGCATGGCTCCCATTTTGATAAAAATAAAGAAGTACGCAGGAGAACAGTTCAGGAGGTGCGTACCCACAGGCATGCCATGCAGGGAGCGCGTCCAAATACGCGGATTACCCATCCATGAGGTGCGTACCCCAGTGCACACATTCCAAGGCAGTTAAGCGCCCACACGTGGGGTTTTCTCATGGTATTTAGCCAACAGTATTGGGTTATCATGGTTTTGGCCCGCGGTATTGTTTATTTTATTATTATTATTGAGCCCCATGATCCTTGATTTGAGGAAGAGCTAGCCTATATAAAGCAAAGGAGATCATTTGGCTTAAGCATCTTTGTGAGTATTGAATATCTTAAGATCTGATCTATTGGGTTCTCGGTCTAAAAAGCTTGATCTATAGAAGAGAAGTTGAAAGCGAATCTGTGAAGGGTGATTTCTCAAGCACAAGATCAGATCTGAGTATCTGACTGTATTTTGGCCCTAATCAGAGGTGCACAGGTGATCAACAGTGGTAGTGCATGGGTACGCAGAGGAAACAAAGGGTCAGTGCGTGGGTACGCAGAAGAGGTGAAGGTGCAGCGCGTGGGTACGCAGAGGCGACAAAGGTGAAGTGCGTGGGTACGCAACGCGTCAGTGCTTCAGGTGCGTGCTTGCTGTTTAAGTACGCGGCGCGACAATGTTTTTGGGTGCGTACCTACGGTGACAGTATGCGGCGCGTTAGTTCTTCTGGGTGCATGCCTACCTTGCAGTACGCGGCGCGATAGTACATTTGGGTGCGTACTGTACGCAGATCAGTGAAAGGAGCATTGCGTGGACACGCAGTACAACAGAAGGAACTCTGCGGGTATATGCAGAGAGGCAGAGGGTGCAGTGCGTAGCAATGCAGGCCAGTAAAAAGAAAACCTGCGTATCTGTGTTAAGATCTTCTGTTGGTTGAATTTTTCTGTTGATAAGGTGTTCTGGGTTCTGTTATGTTATTATTGATCTGGTTATTACAGGGTGACTTACTGGTACTTGATAATCATTTGATGTTTATGGATCCAGTTTGAAAATTTATGAAAAGTGGTCCTTGAAAGAAAAGAAGTAGGGGGTTGTAGCTCCCTTCCAGGAGAGACTGGAAAACGAGAGAGAGTTGTAGCTCTCTGCAGGGTGCAGCCTGCGTACTGGCAAAGGACTGCACCAGTACAAGACCATTGTAAAAGGAGTTTCTAATTTGAAAGAAGATAGAGACATATTGCAGCAGGTGGTTTTCACCCACATTGGGTTTCCACCTTATATCTGGTGTTCTTTGATGTGACTGTCTGATTTTCTTGTTCATCCTCATTATTTATGGTACTGATATACAAAAATAATTCAAAGTATAAATAAGGAAGAATTGTTAAAAGGACTAGATAATACTGATTCACCCCCCCCCCCCCCTGTAGTATTATTGTCAAAACAATTTTGGTATCAGAGCAGGTCCTTCTAAAGAAGCTTGATCGCTTGAAGGGAGATCTTTCATCATGAGCAACTACGAGAGGGAAGCATCTATCAGGCCACCGGTTTTGATGGGACAAACTTCAATTATTGGAAGGTAAGAGTTACTGCCTATCTTCAATCTCTTGGTACAGAAGTTTGGAACATCGTAGAGACAGGCTATGCTTTTCCTTCAACTACTCCTAAAGATGCAGACGAGAAGAAGAAGTATGAAACAAATGCAAAAGCAGTCAGTACCCTATTAGGATGTATATCCCAATCGGAATTCATGAAGGTAATGCACTATAAATCCGCAAAAGAGATATGGGACAAAATTGTCACGAGCTATGAAGGAGATGAACAGGTAAAGCGTGCCAAACTTCAAACTCTCAGGATTCAGTATGAGACTCTCAAGATGTATAATGATGAAAGTGTGGCTAACTATTTTCTTCGGGTAGATGAAGTTGTTAATTGTATGAAAAATTTGGGTGAAGAAATAAAAGAGGCTATTGTGGTTGAAAAGGTTCTAAGATCAATTGTCTCCCAAGTTTGAATCTAAAGTATCAGCAATAGAGGAAAAAGAAAATCTTCGAATTCTTACTATGTCTCAGCTCCATGGAATTCTAACTGCTTATGAAATGAGAAAGGGAGGTCCTTCAGATAGAAGAGAAGCTGCTTTCAAGGCATCAGGCAAAGGAGATTATTATGAAGCAAGCCACGTCCCAGAAGAAGAGGAAGAAGAATCAAACTTTGTCAGAAATCTTCAAAGGAGTTCTGGAAGGTTCAGAGGTAAGTTGCCTTTTAAATGCTTTGCTTGTGGAAGAGTAGGTCATTATGCTGCAAAATGTCCTTATAAGGATAAAGGAAAGGAACCTGCTAGATGGAACAAGAAACAGAGTGCAAGTAAGAAAAGCTACTAAACTCATGAAGACAGTGATGGTCTATCAAACAGTGATGAAGATGAACGAGGTAATGAATATAAATTGTTAATGGCATTTGAAGATGATGATTATATGGATGTTATAGATGTGGATTACTTTCATGAAGAAATTACTAAACTTAAGAGATGTATAGAAGAGAAGAATATGATCATTGATACTCTACAATTTCAAATTGATGAAAAGGAAAGACATCTTGAAAAATTTGAAGGTGAAATTGTTGGTCTTAGAAAAGAGATTGAGAAAACAAAAGCTATTAATCTTAATTTTGTGAAAGGATATGAAACTTTGGATGAGATTATCAATGTGCAACAGTCTCCTCTAAACAAGACAGGTCTGGCCTATAATGGAGAAACTTCTCAAGCATCCACCTCAAAAAGTTATCTTGATGCAGCAAGAAGAAATGAGCAAAAGCACAATGAAGACCATCAGGTAAAACAGGGACGAATTGCAAACAGAAACTATCAGGGGCAATCCATCTTAAGGGTGAACAAAATCTACAACCAGCCACAGGTAAAATCTTCTCAATTTGGTTCAAGAATAGATGACAAGAGAAATTACAACCAATTGGCTGGTAGATTCGATAACTGCAGAAGTTTCTTCAATGGAAAATGCTTTTCTTGCCATAACTTTGGTCATAAAGCAACTCAATGTGTTGCATATAAAACAATCATGACTAGGGAAGCTCAAAAACAAAGAAGTATGACCGGGATTACAAAAAGGACCTATAAAAACTTTTCGGTTCTTGAAAATGAAGTTGAATGTTCTATTTGCAATAACTTTGGTCATGAAGATTCTGAATGCAGGAGCAGGTTTCAGCAGAGAAAGGAACAAGCCTCAAGCACCAAAACATGGAGAATAAAGGAACGACAAACAGAAAGATGTGGGATAGCATTTTATGTAGAGGGACAAGAAAATCTATGGTACATTGACAGTGGATGTTTGAAGCATATGACAGGTGACAAAGAAAAACTTGAGTCATATTCTGCTCTAGAAAAAGGAAAGAAAGTCTCATTTGGAAATGATACTCCTGCAACTATAAAAGGAAAAGGTATTACTCAGTTAAAAGAAAAGGTCAAGGTTGGAAATGTTTTTTATGTTGATGGATTGAAGCATAATCTTCTAAGTGTCAGTCAGATGTGTGATCAAAGAACCGAGGTGATATTCAGATCAAATGGATGTCTTGTTCGTGATCTTGATACAGGTAAAACAGTGATCAAAGGCAAAAGAACTCCAAATAATCTGGACATATTTGAAGAAGGACAACAACAATGCTATCTAAGCAAGGATGATGAGCACTTGTTATGGCATCGGAGGTTGGGACATCTAAGCTTTTCACAAATAAGGAAAGCATGCAAATATCAGGCAGTTCGCGATCTTCCAGATATCAAAATTCCTGACAACACCATATGCAAATCATGTCAATTTGGAAAACAGACTAGAACTAACTTTCCAGAGAAAGAAGGATCAGCTATCATGCCTCTTGAGCTAGTTCATACAGATACATGCGGTCCGTTCAGTAAAAGAACACCTAGAGGAGAAGAATACCTGATTTCATTGACGATTTTTCAAGGTTTGTCTGGTTAAGACTCATGAAGCACAAGGATGAAGCATTCGAAAAATTCAAATCCTTCAAATCCATGGCTGAAAAACAATCAGGTCACAAAATTAAGTGCCTCAGATCTGACAGAGGTGGAGAATTTACTTCAAATGAATTTTTCGATTTTTGTGAAGAACATGGGATAAGAAGAGAATTCTCTACAGCAAAAACTCCTCAGCAAAATGGAGTTGTGGAAAGAATGAACAGAACCGTTCAACAAATGGCTCGGGCTATGCTTGATGAATCAGGAACTCCCGCTACCTTCTGGGGTGAAGCTGCTCATGCTGCAGTTGTTATTCTCAATAAAACAAATGTCCGAGTAAATAGCACTCAAACTCCTCATGAGCTTTGGAATGGTACGACTCCTACGGTAAAACACTTCAAAATATTTGGGAGCAAATGTTATATTAAGAATACTAATGAGCAGCTTGGCAAACTTGAGCCTAGAGCAGATGAAGGCATTCTTCTCGGTTACTCTCCACACAGCAAGTCATACAAATGCTACAATAAAAGACTTGGCAGAATTGTTGACAACATTGATGTAGTGGTTGATGAGAAACGATACATTCCTAGACAAGTACATCATGAAGACATCGAAGAAGATGAAGGATATCCTCAACAACAGAATGATGAAGAAGAAGAACCTCAAGAAGAACCAGAGGAGCAAACAAGAATGGAAGAAAAGACTCCGTCCAGATATGTTCAGAAGCATCACCCAGAATCTCAGATTATGGGGCAGAATGAAGCAGGTGTACAAACAAGAAGAACTCTTGCAGAAGCTTCAAGCTATTTGGCATTACTCTCTTCTACTGAACCACAA